>JAFVLL020035111.1:35817-81924 GCA_021397915.2 Tor tambroides | reverse complement strand
CAGCCTCCCCTCACTTACAAACGGTTCCAGACTCTGATCAGCCGAATGGATCCACCAGAGATGCCAGTGGAAACCCTCTCCAACACTATTATGGGCTGCTGCGTCACACCTGTCTCTGAAGACCATGGGGACAAATATGGTGTGCCATCGTTGGAAGAACTAGGTGAGCTGAAAAGAGCTTTATCTATTGAGTTTAAAGAGACCAAGGAGTTCACCCAAAAATAAACATTTTTTCATCATTTACTCACCCTCAGGTTGTCCCAAACCTGTGTGAATTTCTTTCTTGTGTTGAACACCAAAGAAAATATGTTGAAGAATGTTGGCAACCAATCAGTTGATAGAAGCTATTGACTTTGAGAATATTTTTTTCCATACTGTGGAAGTCAGTGGCTACCAGCAGCTATTTGGTTACCAACACTCTTCGAAATATCTTTTTTTCTGTTCAGCAGAAGAAATCCATACAGGTTTCATACAACGTGAGGGTGAGTAAATGACACTGTTAAAATGAAGTAGACTTGACATGAATGATAACATCACTGTATCCATTTCCTGTGACCTAACACAAATGCATGAGTTTCGTAAACTGCAATACAAGAACCTACTGAGTTATGCAAGATTAGCATTGTTATTTTAACCTACATTATCTTGACTCAGGATTTGACATCGAGGGACTGCCTTCTGCTGTCTGGCCAGGAGGTGAAACAGAAGCATTAACAAGGATTGAAAGGCATCTGGAGCGAAAGGTGTGATCATATATAGATGTAGAGCGGTAGTCTCAAACTCAGATTACCTGCGGCCATATGCCTGGTGGTGTTTAACAGCTAAAACAAATACAAAAGAAAGTGTTGTTACAACCATGAACTGTGAACATGTACTGTGCAGTTATTGACCCACTTTTCCAGTTACAGATGCATTGATGGACCTTTTTGTGATATAACAATCTTTAAAAGAACTATAAAATAAAAATAAAAGGACAGACTGAAAGTTAAAATTTAAAATAAAGTAAAATTTTTAGTCCAATTTGTACTGCATAATATGCTCATTAATAGTAGACTACCTTTTCCCTCCTAAATGTTTTTGCAGGCTTGGGTTGCAAATTTTGAAAGACCCAGAATGAATGCCAACTCTTTATTAGCCAGTCCGACTGGGCTGAGTCCCTACCTCCGTTTTGGCTGCCTATCCTGCCGCCTCTTCTATTTCAAACTCACAGACCTCTACAGGAAGGTACAGACATGACTCTACACTATCCATCTGTGTATAAACCTAGTATACTTGCATTGTTTCACTTTTTAATGATGGTGTATAGATTAGGGTTGGGCATAGTTAATTTTTGCTGGGAATTCAGCTAAAATGGTCTGTATATTTACCATGTGGTAATGTCTTGTTTTTTAATAAGTATAAATGAATATAATATCTAGATTTGTGTGAAATTCTCCTTGCAGGTAAAGAAAAACAGCACTCCTCCACTCTCCCTCTATGGTCAGCTGCTGTGGAGGGAATTTTTCTACACTGCTGCCACCACCAACCCACGATTTGATAAAATGGAAGGCAACCCGATCTGTGTTCGCATCCCTTGGGACAAGAACCCAGAGGCTTTGGCCAAATGGGCTGAAGCTAAGACAGGTTTTCCATGGATTGATGCCATTATGACCCAGCTGAGGCAGGAGGGCTGGATCCACCACCTGGCCCGTCATGCTGTCGCTTGTTTTCTCACTCGTGGAGACCTGTGGATCAGTTGGGAAGAGGGCATGAAGGTGCATCTCTTACACATGGGAGATAAATTGTTATTTTTTGATTTCATAGAGCAGAGATTTTAAGAATTTTTTTAGACTATGAAAAAAAATATTATTATAAATGTAAAATTACGTATGTTGTCAATATGAATGACAAAGTACTTCTTACAACCTCTTTTATTAACTATATAGCACAGAGCGGATCTGTTTACATGTGCAACCCATTTCAGTGATACTACTTGCAGCCACACCATTTTGAGTCAAAACAGGTCGATCTGTGCTGCACTTTCAGTGGGTTGCTCTGCGTGGGTCAGTTGAATTACACAGTTCCACTCGTGTTCATGGCGGTGATGCAGCGTGGTCTGCTTTTTGTTCTCAGAACAATACTTTGAATACATGAAGAGCATTTTTAGTAAGGATTGTAAATTAATTTTTGAAGGGTGAATTTAAAAATGGCACATGAAGTCAGAAAGGTTGCTGGCCTCTATTATAGAGGAATATAAAAATATGCTGGATGGATATATTTGAGTTTGAAGACCTTGGTCACACTAGTAATGACAATAGAGTGACCTACTTTTATCAGCTGTGGTTGTGGAGGTATTTTATTTCCATTGAATTTTTCTTTTGAAATTAAAAAAAAAAAGAAAAAAGCTTGAGTTATTAGTCATGAAAAAAATTATGAAGTGTCCCCAACTTTGGAACTGTAGTGTAAAAGTCTGTTTTTAATAGGTGTAAATGACTGCTTGATAAGCATCATTTCTGATTGGCTAGAGAATAATGGTAGTTATGATTGACAGGTGTTCGAGGAGCTCCTATTGGATGCTGACTGGAGTGTAAATGCAGGCAGCTGGATGTGGCTCTCCTGTAGCTCTTTCTTTCAACAGTTCTTTCATTGCTACTGTCCAGTGGGTTTCGGCAGGCGCACCGACCCTAACGGCGATTTCATTAGGTTGGTAACGTTCCTAAAAATGCACACCACATCCAGGCTGAATATCTTGCTTTCACTAAAAGGCCCTTGTTTAAAAGCTAGAATGCATTAAAGATTAACAACACAGAAGGACAGTTTAATAGAATGAGGAAACATTTTTTAAAGTAACTCCATCAGAGGAATGTAAAGAATTTCGGGGTCTTTTGGAAGGGTAATTTGTACATTCATGAGGATTTTAGATAGTTGGGGGTAATATACATACATTTTATTGTACTATATGGCAGCGTTTGTTTTTTAGATGTGACTGAGATGCAGAAAAGTATCAGTTGAGGTCTAGACATGAATTTCAGCATGAATTAATCAAGAAAGCAAGCCTGTCCCAGGTAGTCTTTTTGTGTTCTAACTTTTCTATCTAAGGCCTTCCAGTTCCAGAATGTGGTGTTCAAGGATTTTGGTTCTTTCCAAACATATTGTCCTCATTATAGGCCCCTTCAAGAAACGGATGTCTGCTTGTAAACATTGCTGTCATTGTATTTGCCATAGCTCATACGCACGTTAGCTCAAAGCTTGTATGTTTTTGTGTTTCTGTGTGATCGTCTCACGGATTGGGTGAAAAGTTCAGCTTTCCCTTTCCCCTTTGTGAATTGTGGTTGATTGCTTTTAAGACAAAAGCCATTCTTAGCCAAAGCATTTGGAAACCTGTTAGCTGTGAATGTGGTTGAAGCTTGATGCTTTATCAGTGGGAAATGCAGTAGCCTGTTCTTTAGCTCGGTAGTATCTCGTTTCATCAAAAGGGATTTTAACCAGTTGGTAGGGAAATATATACGAAGCCTGGCCTGTTTTCAATGCATAGAGAGCCACATTGCATTCCCTAGAGAGCATGATGGGAGGTGGGGCCCAAAGCCAGAGCCAATGAGTTCAGTCTAGCTCTGGACAACTCCTCCTTATCAGACTCTTTTTGAAATGTTTAGCGGCCCTCTAGGTGTTGAATGCAGCCCTGCCTGTGCAAGAGAACGAGAGTCCTGGCCTTCAGCGCCCCCCTGTCCCAACGAAGTCCCTCACGGTTCGTAGGTCACGCAGCAATTTCTGTACATTTAACGTTTCTGGCCATTTGCTTGTTCAGGCAGGATGTGACTGTTCCTGGTAAAAGGGTTCTGGTCTCTTTTGGCAAAACAAGGGGGCCACCCAGCAGCGGAGGACAGTATACTGCGTTTCTCCTTTGGCGGCTAGCAGGTTTCTCTGCCTTGGCTTGGGATCACTGTCGTCTCAAAAGCGATCAGTGGCAGTGCGAGGGGCAGGGAGCGAACCTGAACCTCTCACTCAGCCCTGAGTTTCGATTTGTTGAAGCGGGTGGGATGGGGTTGTGGGAGGGTGCTGTGTGATTGGATCTGGAGGGATTGGGAGGGCCTGGTCACTGCCTCTGCTTTCTAATGCGTGTTGTAGTAGGAATCTCCGTAGTGTCTCAGCACAGGCGGGACCTGTTGTCCTGTTTAAACCGCGTCCGCCTGTCTGCGAGCCATGCCTCCTGCAGCCCTCCGTCCCCACGCTCTGGTAAGGTGGAGCACTTTAGGTAGGTGGCCTTTTCTGTCCCTGGGACCTGGAGGAGAGCCGCAAGTCCTGATTTCAGTAGAGCTTGAATTTTTCAGTTCCTTTCCATTTGTTGTTATGGTGTTGATCTGACAGTTTTATGTGTGGTATGAATCGGCACATATCTATACATTCACATTTATGATCTTGCACAGTTAAATGTGTGAAAATGCCATTTTGAGATCCCTGTAAATTAATCACCAACGCAAGCTGCTTGTTGTAATCCGAGAAACTGTGTCGTTCTTCTTGTACCTGCTTGTTCAAACATGGGAACGCAATAACCATCTCGCATAACCTTCTTCATGTTTATGATGAGACTGTGGTTTAATCTCTCTTTGTTCTTTCAGACGATATTTACCTATTCTCCGAGGTTTCCCTGCCAAATATATCTACGACCCATGGAACGCCCCAGACTCTGTGCAGGCCACTGCCAAGTGCATCATCGGTGTCCACTACCCCAAACCCATGGTGAACCATGCTGAAGCGAGCCGGCTCAACATCGAGAGGATGAAGCAGATCTACCAACAACTTTCACGCTACAGAGGACTTGGCAAGGACTTGGTCTTCTATAAGCAAGCAACTATTTAGCTTACATGCAGTCACATTCATCAGTGAGAAGTAGCCTCACATGCAGTTGATAAAGAGTAAAATTGTCAGAAGTTCTAGCAAATGCTTAAATGATACATAGAAGATAATTCTACATTCTATTTTACCAGGACTTCTGGCCTCCGTACCATCCACACACAACGGGAATGGGAATGGGATGGCGTACTCCCCAGGGGAACAGCAGTCTGGGACCAATACACCAGGTAAATATCATTTTTCCCTCTTTATTTGAGATTGCAGGCATAGGACTGACAACTTTTATTGCTTTAAGCCTATCAGCAGTTTTTTTTCTTAAATGTTTTAAGAAAATCTTTTAAATAATGATTAACAACTTTTTAACTCATTTAAAAGCAATTCTATTTTTAAACCTATATAATATAATATGCATTAAAAAGTACCAACAAACTACTCAAAATAGGGATATAAAAATAGTAGTGGTGTCAAAATTAGCATGTTAATGCTTGCGATTAATTTTTTCAGATTAACGCGTTAAAAATATTTAACGCAATTAACACAGGGGCGGGGCTAGGGTTGGCCACCCCATTCGCAACTGCTGCCTCTGTCTCTTTTTTCTTGAGAAGGATTGCGTTTATTTAGATGCAGAACGTCTTTATGACCACATCAAACGGGAGACGTTTCAGACGCGCACTCTAACGTCATCTCCGCGCCAGGCGCAAGTCAAACGAGCGCTGAAAGATACTGTGTCGGAAGGCGCTCTTCAAATACACGCACAAAGGTGCCGGCGCGCGCTGTAGCCTGTATCCTTTCATATCAAACAGCGAAAGAAACAGTTAAGGCATGAAGTTACCAAAAAGGCGATTAAAGCTGCCTTAAAACTGCGTGCATGCATACAATGTGTTATATATGCGTCACATTTAAGAACATGTCTCTGAAATGGTTTTAAAAACTGTCCTGAGGCATCCCAGCACTGTCTCCCTCATCTAAAACACCCGATTCAACTCTGCCCCACATTATAGTGAGACTTTAAGACCTGAAGTGGTCAGAAAAGGTAAAGAGAGTTGCATGTCATATCCGCGTCACGTCCAGCAGCAGCAGCTTTTAAAGCTATAGCAGGCAAATAATGCTAATAACCAGCTACAAGATGTCTATTAATCCAAGAACCAAAGAAAAAAAGAGGAAATCAATCACTTTTAAAGCTTTAAGGGGTTCATCTATATTTAATTTAGAATTTAGTGTTTGATAAGTATTCATTTTCTGTATATTTCTGCTGAATGGCACAAGTAGCTAAATATGTAATTTATTATAATGGCTTCATGTGAAGATTGTTTTAAATTCACTTAAATTAGAAGTTAAGTCTAATAAATGTTAAAATTGATAGCTCTCAATTATACTGTAATGCTGACTGTCTGCAGTCAATGGTTAAATATTCAGGGGAAAAAACTATTTTATAGAGACATCAGTAGTATTGATATCAGTGATGCTGGCCTTCAATCATAAAAAAGACACCATTAAAAAATTATTAAAAATATACTGTCTTTATGTTGTTTGTACATTGTACATTTGAAGATTGAATGTGAAATTATTGCAATATAAAAGTATATTTAAAAACTTTAATGTTAGGTGGGATTAATCGTGATTAATCGCGATTAATTTTAGAAAAATGTGCGATTAATTAGTTATTTTTTTTTAATCGATTGACAGCACTAAAAAATAGATATCAATTCCACAACTTAATAATTTGTGGCAGTGTTTTATTAATTTGTTCCCTTGTTTTAGTTAAATAATGGCCACATTGTGGTAATTCCTTCACTTGTTTTAATTTAGCTAAAATCGTAAACACGATGTACAGTAACTCAAACCAGGGAATGATTTACATTTGACCTAAAATGACAGACTTGAGTTGTGGGAACATTTTTTTTTTTTTCATGGCTGTGTGTGTCATGTACATACTGATGTAACATAAATTGACTTTTTGACATCCCAAAAGCACCAGCTGTATCAGGCGGTTCCAGTGGTAACAGGAGTGGAAGTATACTGCTGAACTTTGACAGTGAAGAGCATCATGGACCAAGTGGAATTCAGCAACAACAGCAGCAGCAATTAGGTGTCACCTTTCACACTAATTTAACAGACTAATAGTTTACAGGTGTAAATTGATTGTTAATTGCACAATTAGTAGCATAAGATCTGTTCTTTTCTCTTGCTTGTTTTCCAGGATACCACCACATGCCCGACACAGGGCACAGCAGTCGACTTTACAAATGTAATGTCTCACACGACATGGCAGGCCCACAACATTCAGGTAATGGACATGGAAATGTTTACTGCATGTTAAAGTTTAAAAAGTTGATTTATTAAGGAAGTGTGTTAATATATTCCTGGTTTTATGTGTTTACAATATTCTGGTGTTCAGCAGGACACCTGCTGCACTCAGGAGGAAGTGTGACGGGTAAGAGGGAGCGAGAGTCGGAACGAGATCTTGATGGTGAAGATGACACCCTCTCCACCTCTCACAAGTTACAGCGGCAAATTGCAGAGGTCACGTCGGTTCACGCTACCAGCGGGAACCAGTCGAGTATGGTAACTATAATTCACTTAAATCCTTGATGTAAAAATGTTAAGAAATCATACATTGTATTTAAGATTGATATTTTTCTGTTCTTTTTCTAGAAGAGTTAGATGGACATATCATCGTACTGAGCAGAACAAATTCAAAACAAGGTGCAGACTGAAGGGGACTGATTTTAAATCTGGATTCCTTTAAACAACTCATGTTTGGGGATTTATTTTATTTTAATTTTTTCTTCTGTTCTTCCCATCTCTTTTTCCTTTCTTACGTGTTCCATTGATATGAATATTAAAGGGGTCATATGATGCTTTTTTTAAAGATCATTATTTGGTGTAACAGAATATGTTGACATGTTTTATTGTTCAAAAAACACATTATCTTTCAAATACTGTACATTATTGTAAGTCCTCTATGTCCCGCCTCTCTCAAACGCTTCGTTTTCTACAAAGTCCCTCCTTCCAACAAGTGCAGTCTGCTGTGATTGGCCAACTGACCCAGTGCACTGTGATTGGCCGAACACCACAAGCCACGTCGGAAATGTAACGCCCCTTTCCATAATCGCGAGCTTCAGCTTTCAAAATTATAGTAAAGACAGTAAATAATGTCCTTAGTTTTACCATCATTTCTAGCCCGAGAGGGGAACAGAGTCGCGTGACAGACACAGAGATGAAGCCGTTTCTCCCTCTCTCTCACACACACACAAAAACGACGCCGCGCTGTGACTCTCTCTCTCTCTCTCAAACAAACGCGCGCACACACACGATGTGCAAAATTCCGCATTTAAACAGTCAATAGCAAATACTTAAACTAATAACAAAACATACAGTCGCTGATTCAGAAGCGCTAGATTGTCATAGCAAAGTCAGAATTACCTCCTCTCCTAGGTTCACGAAACGGTCGTCCATAAAATGCGTTGCTGTTCTGTTGTAATTAATCTTAATGATTCCTAAATGCATCTACTTTCGGAAGGCCAAATAAAGTGCTTTTACTTTTACCTAGAAACACACAGCGTCTCCCTGACATGGATTCATCAACACTACTGCGGTTACTGAAACCACACCTTCTTTCTTTGTGTAAACATTTGGGCTGCATTATGCAAATATTTCCACATCTTGACGTAGACATGTGGGGGCGTGTTTGAACGAGCCGTTTTAGGGGGGCGTGGCAGAGTCTTAACTTTGATAAAGAATATCTCTTTGGTTTTGAGACTTTAGTCTTTGCAACTTCAGGGATCTTATCTATGCACAATCAGCTTGTAACACTCCAAAGAGAAAGGAAAACTTGAAATTGCATCGTATGACCCCTTTAACTGAGAATTTATTTTTATCATTTAACGAAATTCACTTGCTTTAAAAAGAAGTTAATGATTTTACATCCATTGACACAAAAAACCATAAGATTTTTCCTTGTTTCCTTGGCAAACCCCTTTCTCTTTTGCCCATCTTTGCACAGGTTAGGGTTTTATTTACTGTTAAGTGAACCATACCAAGTGGGATATATTTATCTACTTTTACCAAGCATGATAAAGCTGAGCTTCATTGTACACTCATTGCAGCTAGGATTTTGTGAGAATTTTTACAGTTTGGTTGGCACCAGCACCAGCCATAGGTTGGAACCACAAACTACAACACTTTTGTACATTTTTCTCTGACATTTTCTCATTGTACAATTTCACAGATTCTCAGTAGAGTGGTGTATGTGCCACTTTTTGTAAACAGAAAAATTTATACAGGTATATTTTACATATTGGTGTTTCGTTCTTTGCCAGCTCAATGTATTAGTGTTTATTCAGAACATTTTAAAATAGGGTTTAAAGATTTCTAGATTTTAAAATCATCTACATAAAATTCTATTGCTTAACTGATTTTAAATTCATGTTTTTAACCTTGAACCTATTTGTAAATTTTATCAGGGACAGAGCTGCGGTGGAATGCGGTTCTTGAATCTTTTTAAATGGGCTACAATGGCCCATTAAATGCATCTGTAGATTAGCTACAGTATCTTCTTCATTGTCATGCTTGGTAGACACACACAGACAGCTGATCTTCACGGTCAGGCCTTAAACACTGATAAAAACGCCAACCTAATCTCTGCCAAAGCCAGGAAATGACACTGGAAAAGAACATTTTCCTAGCTCAACACTGATCACTACAGTACATCTATGAAATAAAGCTTTACGGATCTTTAGGAAGGAAATGTATGGAAAATGAACGCACCCTGTTGTATTTCTGACCCTCAAGACTTCTTAGCAGATCATACATGCATTTTTTTTATTTTATAAATTATATATCTTAAATTAATCTGTTTGTGCATGTTCAGGTAAAGCAAAAGCATCATCTGACAGTATTAATCATAATGTGACATTTTTACATTTGACTGACATTCCAAAAATATGCAAAACATCAACTAATAATCACTTTTTTGTTTTTGTTGTAATAATGATTCTGCTGCAGTCTTTTTTTACACTATATAATGTTCTTTTCTATAACTTAAAATTAGAGAAATCAATATCTGATATCTAAAGTAATTACAATGGACTTTCCTCAGGGAAGGTAACCAATAATAAGGATTCTGAAAATATTTAGCCTCTGTATTTGGCCACAAATGCTGTACACCAAATGCCTCCCTGCAGACCAAATATTTCATTTAGCTGTTAGTTTTCAACCATATTGCATTAAAAGAAATTAAAAAAAAAAAAAAAGTACAAATATAGGCCTACTTTGTTCCATTAAATTATCAATTTGAGAATCTATATGCTATGTGAAGAAAAATCTCATTCTTAAAAAAATAAAAACATATGAGACACAACAACTGAGACTTCTGATAAATCCACAACAATGTTTACAGTGTCACTAACACAGATGCTCTAATGACAACTATTGTGCATAACTAGACCATGTAAATAAATATATGGGCCCTTGAGTTTATGAATGGTTGTTTATCATGGTGATCTGGCAACTACTGGACTAAAGCTATTGGGTCTGAATTTGTGTTTGTATAGCTGGATCTGCTTTGATACCGTGACATCTGTATTGAGTGTTCAGTTCTAATGTGAATGTTTTGATATGACAATTGTAGAAACCTCAGTGCTTTTTGACTGTAATATCTCTGTGCTATTATTATAGTTTGTCACAGCGGAAGAAGTGAACCATTTCTGTTCTCTCCCCATTTGAATTGTTCATTTGTTTGAATTTTGTTTTTATTTCCTTTCTGTGAAATAAATGTGGTGTCAAGTCTAAATCTCGTCCTTCAAGTCTGTAAACAGTTGTAAAAGTAAATCTGATTGAAACTGGATTTGTCTGAGTCTTTTGTGTGTGTGTGTACTGGTTTTTGTGGTTTACGGGGACAAAATTTGTTTAATGACATGGGTATGACATAGGTATTACAATTTGAAGGCCTATGTCCCCGTAATTCAAAAGGCTTAAAAAACATACTAAATGGTGTTTTTTTGAAAATCTAAAAATGCACAAAGTTTCCTGTAAGGGGTAGGTTTAGGTGTAGGGTTGGTGTAGGGCAATAGCCCATACAGTTTGTACGGTATAAAAACCATTACGCCTATGGAGAGTCCCCGTAAACCACAAAAACAAACATGAGTGTGTGTGTGCGTACACCTGTTTTTATATCCCGGTGGGGACTTAAACCTGAATACACACAGACTCATGGGGACTTGTGTCACGTGGGGACCTAAATTGAGGTCCCCACGGGTAAACAAGCTCATAAATCAAACAGAATGAAGTTTTTTGAAAATGTAAAAATGCAGTAAGTTTCCTATAAGGGGTAGGTTTAGGTGTAGGGTTAGTGTAGGGCGATAGAAAATACGGTCTGTACAGCAGAAAAACCATTACGCCTATGGAGAGTCCCCACAAGGATAGCAAACCAGACGTGTGTGTGTGTGTGTGTGTGTAACCAGGACAAAACCTGCAAAAATTAAAAATAAATATAAGATAAATTGATCATAAAAATGATTTTAAGAAAGTAACAAATAAAGAAAATAAAAAGGATATATAGAATATATAAATTAATGACTATATTCAATTGTAATTGCTTTATCAGGTAACATTAAAAATCACTCATTATTTATTTTCTATTTTTACATTATTTATTTGAATTTTTTTGCAGGTTTGGTCCTTCATATATAGTAAATCTGAACATCTTAAGGTAAAAAGCAAGCTACTTTTGTGGGAATGCAATGAATATCTGCTACCGCTGGAGGGCGTGATTGATGCTTATATAAATTCCGCTATTAGGCATTGCGTGGGCTTGTCCCGTGCAAAGCTGTTTATATAAAATTCCTCATAGTTTTTGAGAATTTGTTTGTTTAGGTTTTCTAATAACAAAGAAAATCACTTTGAGAAACAAGATTTCAGCATGTTTCCTCTCTGTTTTTCTTAAGAAGCAATTGCTATTGCTGTTCTGTGAATGTAATGCAGTTTGCAAAGCTTTAGTAGGTCGTTTGAACCTGATAAAATGAAAAGACAACTGAGCAAAAAAATATCTTATGAATTTAAATTTAGCATTGTTTCTATTTTGTGTTCTGTTTCTCACAATCAAAGGTAATTGTCAGAGTCTGTGGGGACTGCGAGTTTCATTCACACAGCCCAATTTTGTTCTCTATCAGAGGCTTGGCACACAACATGAAGGGGAAAAAAGGGTTGAGATGTCCTGGGCCCTCGAAAAGCAGGGAAATTTGGCCTCTCCGGGAGCCATTGCAGCACCTACTCTTGTTTTTAGATTGCCATGTGCCTTGAATACACAAGTATGACAAAAAATGCAATGGAAAACTTTTTTTCATCCTTAAACTGGCATCATGATTTAGTGAATCAGAATGAAACTCACTAGCGTTTCCTGTTCTCTATTCGTGGTGGTCCATGGCTCCGGTTGCGTTGTTTTTTTGTTGCCCAGGACCTCAGTCCAGACCCTGATTTGTATGTTAGTGTACTCAAGGGGCCAAAACTAGTTGCCACAGCAACTGTGTTGAATCTCTCACGGACCCCCGTCCCCTTCCACCCTCTCTCAGCCTCCCCTCTCAGAACTCTGTGAAACAAAACAAACATTGTCCCTTAACAAGGCACGGAGAGACAGTGTTCTGTTCAGAAGTGCGGGACATTCAGGTCATATTAGTCCTTCCTCACTGAGTTTAGTCTGAGAATAAGAGAGTCCCCACATACAGGACACTCACCACTTTCTCACGTCTGCTGAGGGTGACTTGAAAATGGGAAGCCCTGGAATCACCTCACCAGACTGTCATCTTGCCCATGCCCAGATAGCTCTTAAAGGTATACACAAATTTTGTTGAGTGCATCCTTCGGAACGGAAGAAGTGGAAGTGTTTGAGGTTAGAGTTCTGTGGGATCTGTCTTGTCTTGGGCCCTAGATCTCGCTTTCATCTGTACTTTCATTTCAATGCAGAATGGAAAATGGACTGACTCTCAAGGGAGCACAGATCAACATCACTAGTCAAACAATGCAATTATATAAACTTATTGTCTTTTTATTGTTTCTCAACATTCATTTTGGGATTTCTTGTTTGATGTGAAATTGTTGTGTGATGTATTATGCATTCAGATAAACTCAAATTTTGATGGAAATTTGCAAAATCATTTGTTTGTTTTGACATTGACATGCAACATACATTTTTACATTTTCTGAAGAAAATGTGTGAGGTGTTTGCCCCTGCAAAATGTTTTGTTTTGTTTTTTTAAATGAATTTTTTTTTGTCAGGCATCTATGTTAAGGCTCAGTAATTTCACTTTAATGGAAATGAAAAGGTTATTAGTCTGTCATTGAAATTATATTTTCAAAAATGTCTAATATTATTTTCATAGGAGCCTGATAAAATGCTCATTTGATGCTCTACTGATGAACTTAGCCTAACCGAACTGAGCCATATTACGGTGTTACCTACTTTTGCCACTTAACAACTCCGTGGTTTGTTTGTTTGTGTTGTGCCATAGACATGTCGAATGATTTTTAACTGTGAATTTTGTACACAGACAGGAAATATATACACTACTGTGCAAAAGTCTTAGGCCACTAGTATTTTCACCAACAAAAAATGGTTTTAAGTCAGTTATTTCTATCTTTTGCTGTAGTGTGTCAGTAGGAAATTACAGTTTACATTTCCAAACATTATTTTTGCCATTAATTGTAATAATCCAGTAAGATTTTTGTTTGCACAAGGAGTCTGACACAGAGCCAGTGCTCCACACAGAGATCTGATCTCATCATCATCCAGTCTGTCTGGAATGACATGAAGAAACAGAACAAACTGAGACAGACTAAATCCAGAAGAACTGTAGCAACGTCTCCAAGATGCTTCAAGAGACCTACCTGCATATATACCTATATATATAATTATATATATATATTTATTTAGATAGAGCTTGTTTAAGCCCTTCAGAATAACGCCACCTCCGCGTCTTTGAGCCCGCGAATAGCGTTATCTGGCTGTCTGGCGTTTAAATGAAGTTTAAAATAAGTGTATCGCATTAAATTCTAAAACTAGGTGCTTTTGTGTTGACCAATTAATCGCAACCAATCTCGTTCCTTTTCTTTTCTCGTTCGGTGAAAACTATCTAAAGAGTTTTGGAGCATGACATCAAATATATGTTTGTCTTCTGAGATCAGTATCTCTTGTTCAAAATGACCTGGACGTGGCCTCAATAAGAACTCGTGACACTGAACAACTAATGTGAGCTTCTCATGCATAATTGGACAATGAAATAGTGTAAATTTGAATGCAATTGAATTAACATGAATTAAACCACAATTGTACTTTCCAAATCCAAATATGAATGTCAGAATTACCTCTCTTAATGGGTTTGTTTTTTTTAAAAAAAAATTCCATAATTTACTGTAGTATAATGCTTCCTGTCCTATTGGCATTGAGTGTTGTGAAGAGATTTGTTGATTTGTGGCACAAACTTCATTACAGCGAACAGAGCCTCGTCTGTTCTCCTGCAGTCATTATGGCCAGTGGAGCTCCTCTCTTAAAGCCCTGCTCAATTCTCTAATGAGGCCATTCTCTACCTCTCTCACTTGTCTTCTGAATCTCTGACAGGCTCTGAGCGCAAGCCAAAACCACAAGACAGAAGAGGTCCAGCCCCTTCCCAACAACCCCTGCAGCAACACACATGTCAGTCTAACCCAAACATTTGTATCTTCGATCTAGTTTTTAGATTTGAAGATAAGTTTTTCGAGAGCCCATCTGGAAAAACGTATCTTTTACATGACTAATGACTCCTTTCAGCGTCTAAACTAGCTTCCATACACACTGGTCAGCACACCGACGAACATGACAAGCGTACAAACGTTGTACTGTTGACGAATTCTTTGATTCCTACATTGACAAGAAAAGGTGGCAAATCCAAATGGGTTTTTTGTTCACACTTGGCCATTCTGGAAAAACACGTGAATTTTTAGACCGTATCTTGGCAACTCAGCCGTAGTCTGGCTATTGATATTCACAGCAGAAGCTTCCATCTCCCTTTCAGAACAATAGAAACCTTATGGGAATGAAGAAACCAAGTCTGCAAGGACAAATCTTCTCCCTCAGGCCCTGATGGACATTTGAGAGATTAGTACAACTCTTGACACTATTTCTTGCAATTTCAAAGATGAATGAGACAACAAATTATTTAAAGGCATTTATTGAAGAGTTTTATCAACTGTTTATGGACTTTTGAAAGAATTTGCTTATGAAAGCAGCTATGTGCAAAAGTTACAATAGTCCCTTGAGGAGGTACACCATTCAATTTCTGTCTTTTTGTCCTACCGTACTATATGAAGTTTGCTCAGGGAGTTTGCTTTCAAAAAATGATCTATTTACATTCTAATACAGCCAAGTGCTTATATACAGAAGCTGACAATCAAAGGTGTAGATGTATGTTCAGTGGTTATGAAAAACGTGGCATTAATTAAAATTAGTGATAAATAACATTTGCTTGGGTAACAGACAAATACTCCTTACATTGTTGTTTCACAAGCTTTCCTATTATATGAACAAGATGATGTGTTATTTGTGATCTGGTAGTATTCACTGCTTTTCTGATCTCACAGAGTGTTTAGCTAAATATTTATACACTCTGAGCTATGTGTAAAATTCATAATTGTCTGTACAGAAAAGTGAAACTATGAATGTGGGACATTTGAAGTCAAAATTACAGTGACTTGATATATTAAAGGGATAGTTCACACAAAAATGTAAATTCTGGCATCATTTATTCCCCGTCATGTTGTTCCAACCCTGTATGACTTCCTTTTTTTCTGCAGAACACAAAAGAGAAAATAATGAAGAATTGTTTTGTCCATACAATGAAAGTCAATGGGGTCTAAAACAACACAGGATCCCACTGGCTTCCACTGTATGGACATAAACACGGAGACGGCTTACAAAATATCTTCTTTTGTGTTCTATAGATGACAACGAGTCAATGGTTTGAAATGACATGAGGGTGAGTAAATTATTGGGTGAATTATCCTTTTAAGACTTTATAGGTACATTGAGCCATCCTGAGATATTATGGAGTGAATCTTCAGATTTATGCCAAACTTAGAACTTTACTAAAAAAACAAAATTGCAAATTGGCTTCAGATTTGTTGAACAGTGCTGACTTTCTCCAACATAAGAACTGCTAATGTAAAGATGGCCACTTGTGGATAATGGGAAGAAGGTAGGTTGTAGGTTCCATGTCATCTCATGATGTCATCACATAGGGACGGGATCTGCCTACTCAGCTGCCAATGGACAAGATGGTTGAACTGTCCTTGGCTTTGTCAAAAAAAATGGAGGACATGTCATTGGTGGTCTTGAGCTTGCCTTCAGCGACATTTTGGGTGGATGAAGAGTTGCTTGGTTGGCATTCTTCACAGCAGCAGCAGCAACAGTCCATGAAGGCCTGGCCCAGAGACTTGCACAGGCAAAGCAGCAGCACTGGTGTCACGGATGACTTAAAGAACAGAAAGAACTGGTTTATGAGGGCCAGAAGAGAAGTCACCTCTTCAGACACCTGGATGGGAGCATACGCCAAAGTCAGGTTGCAAACGTTCTCCGGCAACGTGCAGACACCATAGACCACCGCTAGAGCCATGACTGTGCAGTTGAGCTGCCGTTCGACTTGCTGAGCGTGCTGAAGCTTTTGTTTTTTGGATGGAGATCGCTCCTCTGGCCGCTTGGGAGAGCTTCCACTCCCGCCGGATACGTGACAGGTGGCCAGCTGACAGAGCAGGGTGAAGACAATGGGTAGGCAGAAGTAACAGCCGAAGTACCACCACATGCGTGCGTCGTGGTAGTTGATAATGAGAGAATAGATGGATTCGGGGAGATCTGGATATGGACTCATGATGCAGGTGTCCACTTGGTCACCCAGACTAGGTGGTGTCACCTGATGCAGCTGCCACAGGAGCAGCTCAGGAGCCGCCAGCACCATGGAGCCAATCCACACCACCGCCAGCTTGGCCAGGACCTTCTGACAGCGCTCAACTCGTCTGGCCTTTGGCATGGAGCTTGTGGCAGCATGGAAGCGGTCGATGCCCAAAGCACACAGACTGAAGGTTGTCACGCCAAGAGAGGTTACCTGGAGGGTGTGCAAAAAATCATTACTGCTGTAATATATGTTAGTGTTTTTCGTGATGTTTTTTCATGAGATACAGTAAAAATAAACGATTAGATTAGGGATGCATCCATATTAAAATTTTGGTCAAAATAAGATGCTAATTATTATATGTATATTATATTAAGATAAGATGCTAATTATTTTCATGCAATGGCCAATCGTTTAATGCTATTATAATATAAATATATAGATATATAATGGATTGATTACAAAAAATAAAACTAAAAAAAAAATATATATATATGCTACAAGAGAATTTAGGAATAAGAACAGAATAATATAAAGTATAACATATATTTATTTATCTGAGATTTGATAAAAAATAACATTGCTATTAAATTATTTTACATTTGACAATGTTACTAAAATACTAGCTCACTTAAAGTTAAAATTACTAGATAAACTTCAAATGAGCATTATTTGAGGGGAAAAGCACAATTAAATTGATCAATAATGACAAGTCAAAAAATCTGTAACATTGTCAAATAATATATAACCAGTATGGTTCAGATACATTGTGTGTCCCACTTGATTGTCATAAATAGTAATCATAGATTTACATGTAGATTTGTAAGTGTTTATGATTGTTCATTCTGTGTGTTTTATGAAGACATTAAAGTTCAAATTAAAAGGTTATTTTACATGGTCTGTCGTGTTTGAAATCCAGAATAATGTGTCTGTCTGAATTGAAAAGTTCCTGTTGAAAAATAAAGGCACTAGCTAAACTTTGGCCATATATTTTTATATAATATATATATAATATATATATATATTTTATATAATATATAAGATATATTTTTCAGGTAATTTAGACCATGAGAAATTGATCAAGATTAAATGTAAACTTGAGACTATGCCTTAGAAGGGCCTCACCTCTATGTAAGGCACAACTCTGCAGGAGAAATCTCCCAGCAGCCTCTTATTGGTGAGTTCATTAAAGACCACCACAGGCAGACAGAAGCACAGCACCAGAAAATCCCAAAAAGCCAGACTTGCAAGAAAGTAGTTCCATGCGCTCCTCATGAAGTAATTTTGCCACACAATGCACATTACCGCCAGATTACCCACGACGCCGAAGGCAAACACCACAAAAGCCAGAAAGAGAATCCCATAAGCGCTGTAAGAGCTGTCAGTGATGGGAAACAAAGGATTGTGGATTTTTGTGATGCTCCTTTTTGTTGGATCGCCATTAGGAACCTGTTCACCAGTCACATCAGTGCTGTTTCCATTTCCAGCCAGTGAGGAATTGGCCATCTCTGTGAAGGGCAAAGGACTTGTAGCTTGTGTGTCCAAGGATCCTGTATCTTCATCTTCCATGTCAAGCACTTCTTGCTGTGTGCTCTCTTGTAAATCATCTTGATTAAAACTATCCTCCTCGACGGGTGTCTTCTCTAGATTTTCTCTTTTTGCCTCTGAAGTGCAAGGACTTAGAAGCAAAGCCAGTGTCATAAGATAAATCAATTTAGAATCTTGTATCCCCATTTTCAAGGCAAAGTCCAGTAATATACAAGTCAGAAGAAATTGCTTCAAAATCAGTAACTAAAAACAGAAGGCAGAGGCTAAAGTAAAGACCCTGGTGAAGGCACTGCTGCAGTTTGGGATCCCCTGCGCCAAAAGGCTCTGTTTTCTGCAATCCTGTTGACCAGAGAGCAGCTCTCTTATCAAAGCTATGGATGGCTGCTCCCTCTCAATAGAGGTCTATGGAGTCACACCCCCTTCTAATGTTCTCCCTCACTGACTGATGGGTGTGATTGCCCTCTGCTGGCATTAAAATTCAGTTTTAAAGCGCTATAATTTCACTATAATTTACTCAACTGAGAGTTTTTAACCTGACTATTAAAGTGCAAGAAATAAAACTAGTTTTTAAGCTGTGGTGAATTAAAGAGATGAAACAAAATGCATAAATGCACATACTACCAGTCAGGGGCGATTCTAGGATTTTCATTTTAGGGGGGCTCAGCCCCCAATGAGAGTATAATAATAAAAAATAAATAAATATTTACAAAAAAATGTATTAATAGGGTAGGATGGTATACTAAACTTATTGCAGTATTCCACTGTATTGCATAGATGGGTATAACATCCGAGTACTGAATAAGCCAAATACAAGTCTACCTGATCTCTCTCTCACACACACACACACACACACACCTGTTTACTGTACAAACCAAAAATTTTACTGTTTGCATTACTAGTACAAATCTCTTTCTATGCTCAAGTACAAACAGAAAAATGTAAACATAAAACATCATATCACTTTAAACTTACACTGACTATCCATATTATCAATATAAACAACACAGCTATAAGGCTGGACAATGGATTAAACTATGTGGGTGCTGTGATTCACTTTCAAAAGTAAAAAAAACAAAAACAAAACAAAATTTTGATCATGTTATCTAGTTCATTTTAGCTTTTTAGCTTCATAAATAATATTAGGTTCTATATAAATTCAATTCAAACAATAATTTTTTTATTTTTTTTAATTAATACAAAACACACACACACACACACACACACACACACACACACACAATGTTTCAGTCTCTGTCAATCACTCTGATATGCAATTAAAATGAGTGCACTGACAGTGCTGTCTGTCACTGTCTTTAATCATTTCTATGCATAACTGTATGGTAGTTAATGCCACATGCACTGTAATATTATGTTCTATATTGAAAGCTAAATTTTCAAATGAAAATAGCAATAACGTGATCGTTTTATAAAGTATGCGTTCATATGTGTTAAGGGCTTTCGCTGAAGGAAACAGCTGTGGTGTGATGAGTGGTGAATGCAGCGAAAACTTTACAGTAGATTGGAAACCGATTGCTCTCCCATGACTTTTTGTTAACTGTATTTATGACAAAGAACTGCATAGATGTAGATATTATAACAATCTATCGATAAACACACACCTTGTCCTCTCCTCTGCGCCACCGCAGTCTGTGGATTGAACCAAGAGCGAGCAGAAAGATGGGGAGGAGCCGAAGTCTGCTGCCGTTTTCATTTGAAATTTAAAGGGGAAGAATCGCAAGATTTTTAGGGGGGCTGAGCAGAAATTTAGGGGAGCTAAAGCCCCCCTAAAAATGGCCTAGCGACGCCCATGCTACCAGTCACATTTGGTGTACTACTACATTTGGAATAACTGAGATTTTTTTTAAGATGTTTATTTTTTTATTTTTTATTTTTTTTTGTCGTAGTCTTATGCTCAGGCTTTAATATATTTTAAAATGCAATTTATTCCTGTGATTTCAGCAGCCAGTCTTCAGTGTCACATGATCCTTCAGAAATAATTTTATTTATTTTTATTTAATTTTTTTTGGAAACAGCTGAACAGTTTTTTTGTTTTTGTTTACAGTGACACAACCTGACAGACATAGGTTAAAAAGCTGGTTAGACAATCCTTTAAAGATGACATGATTGAAGTTATCATGTCTAAACTTATTATGGGTTAGACGATTGGATTGCTTCCAGAAAAAATTAGATTGCGTTAGATTAGAATGGAAAAACATGCATGTGTAAAAATACCATATCTATCTCTCTGTTTAATCTCAAAGAGCACGATATCTGTTAAGCAGAGGTTGCGATACACAGTTTCTCTCTTGTGTGAATACATTTCCTTTGACTGATAATGCGGGTTTTTTTTCTGCAGTTCCTGTTTTGGTCTGGGGAGGCCGCAGTTTTCAAAACCACACAGACGGCAATGGCCCTTCACAGACCACGAGTATTAAAATGTGTAATGCATGTTAAATGACCTCAGTCAAATGCATTGTGTGTGCCAATATGTGTCAGCTACACACTTTCAGAATCCTTCTTTTGGAGTAAACAGTTTGCATGTGTACAACAGTAAAGCAAAAACGTAAGTGTGACATGCTGCTAGTGATTCAGAAATTTCTTCCTCTTTCCTTTTGGGTTGTGCATAATATATTTGCATGACTTCATTCATTAATGTTTAAATATGCCTAATACTGAAATCTATTAGGTTACCAATGATATTCACATGCAGAAAGCTAAGTGTGTTAGCTCAAGATTATTTGCTCTAGATACAGTTTATGACTTAAGATAAGCTGATGTTACTAATATTATTCTCTGTGATATATGTTCTTGATGGCTGCTCAGCCAATGGTTTTCATGGAAATTGCTAATGTAACAGTTTTTTGTCAGACTGTAATTAATTGACTGTATACTATATAAACTAAAGTGTAAGATACTCTGCATAAGTGTCATTAAACAGATCTTTGCACACTGAAGTCACAGCATACATGGCTGCTAAACTGAAATTTGATGCTTCATGGGCAGTAGTGTTACTAAACAGGAAGGAGTGGAACATTTACACATTTTGTGGGTATGGGTGGAGGATAGATTATCTATGATATTATCTCTCGGCTCTACACTCACATATACAAAAAGCAAAAAGCTTCTAACATTTACAACAAAACATTTCCTAAATATTAGCATCCCATCCATATCAGTCAGAAAGAGTTATGTGTGCACATAAACCATCCTATTATCAATTAAAATAAATATATATATTATATATATGCATATATTTATATTGTCATAATATGTAGATACTATTTATTTGAAGTAATAGATGAATAGTTGAAAATGAAATTTTGTCAAATTTGTTTCTTCATAGGACAGATTTGGATAAATTTAACCCTACATCACTTGCTCACCAATGGATCCTTTGCAGTGAATGGGTGCCGTCAGAATGAGAGTCCAAACATTTGATAAAATCATTACAATAATCCACAAGTAATCTGCACAACTTCAGTCCATCAGTTAACATTTTGTGAAGTGAAAAGCTGCATGTTTATAAGAAACAATCCTCATCTACATCTTTGGTGGTCTGAGGGTGAGTACATTTTCAACAAAGTTTCATTTTTGGGTGAACTATTACTTTAAATCTTAATCATATCATCATAATAATAAGCAATTACATCTCAAAACATAAAGTTTTGGTGCAGGGACTGCAAAACCATAACATATAAAATCAAAGTGCTTTAAAATATCGGATACCAACAGGAAATGTCATCTAATACTAATGAGGGCATCATTAGTGGTTACTATGAGAGAGAATTTTTCTGGGTTTTACTCTGCTCCATTTACAGGAAATGCATGATGTTTCATATGTGGGAAAATGCTGATGCTGAAGGCGTTTCGATTTTTCTTTAAAATGACAGTGTTTCTGAGCTTAACAAAATTAACTCAACAAACTGATGTTTTAAAACTGACAGAGAACTTTTTTTTTTGTGGTAATAAAGTTTTCCTCCTGTTTGATAAGTGGGCTGAGGCGTTGTAGACGTCTCCCTGTGTCAATAAGGATATGAGGTACAAACTGTAGGTAAAGCTGGAGGATCCTTTGGTCATGTGCCTTAAGTGAGCATAGCATGCACACACACACACACACACACACACACACACACACACACACACACTTCCTATTAACACTTTTTTTTTTTTTGGTCTTTGTGACTCTCAGTTGTTCTTTGGCTCATTTTTGAAGTTATTGCTTTTGAATTTTGTATTATGTAGTCATTTACAGCTCATGCAAGTTTTCGTCAGTCTCACCTGACTGTCTCGTAAGAGTCATTAATATGCAGTCAGCCAAAATCTGTGTATGACCTTACCCTTATAGGGAGATCTGAGCTAAAAGCGAGATTTAACGAGCCAACAGAGAGTAGCAAAGAAGCTGTAAAATACTGGGCTTGGGGATAATGTGAACATAAAAATATTTCCAAATGAGTCCATAGCTAAGGCTAGGAAAAAATAACCTTCTATGGTGTCAGAAATGTTGTTGTGGTTGCATGTGATGTATTCACAGACTGAAGCGCTAATTAGAAAAGAGTCAGCATTTAGAAAAGTCAGCACTTTAGTTATTGTATTTTAAATAATAACTCTAAGCTTAAAAGCTTTGCTAATGTGCAAAGTGGTTTTAATGTAATTTCAGGACTCCAGATCTGAGAAGGTGCTGCTCAGTTCTGTGACTTCAGCAACATGTCTCACTTGTGTTGTGCGCCTACATTCCCAAAATACGCCAGTAATTACTCAACTATAGTTTTCACATTTTAATCAAAAACATGGGGTTGCAGAAGGAGAGAGAGTGGGAAAGTCGTAATCAACTTCTAATTGACTTTCAGCACCAGCCAGCAATGCAAACCCAGCCACAATTGCATCCCATCTCTCCCGAAGCTTGATTTGAATGCAAAGTTGCCTCTACATCCATTTTGAATACGTGGAAACACAGCTCGACATTCAGAGCAAGTACTTGTGCACAGATGTGATTTTGCATGTCACAGATTTGTGCGTAGGTATCTTTTCTTGCTGATGGTGGTGTTTCCATGGCTCCTTATTGTGAATAATCATTTTATATACCAACTTGACATATTGTGAACTTTTCATACATAAATGAATGGAAAGATGGATCACACCCTTCTCAGCTGTGAATCTAAAGCCTCTCAGCATAAACCACAACACATTAAAGTGTGAAACTCTCTTGCTGTAGTAACTCCCAGTACTACATTCAAGACTATAGATCCGCTGAAGCATTAAATATTGATATGATTATATTCTTGAAGTCTGTGTTATGCCATTATGCACAAAGACATCACTTGGTGGATCAGATTTATATGACTAAACAACATGGTTACAGCTGTAGCTGAACTGGCCTATCAAAACATTAAAAAAATAGATTGTGCATCTATATTTAAACCAAGAGCCCCTTGCATTGTGTTGCTGAATATCATGCTTTGTCTTATGAACTGAAGCAGGAAATTTAGTCCAAGTTTAAAAAAATGAGAGATTGGGTAGGTCTATTTTTTTATAGAAGCCTGTGCAGCTTTCTTCAAGACGAACTTTCTCATAATTTACCTGAGCTGACCCTTAAAATTAAATTTTGTTGTCATGATATAAGGCTAGTCAGATATAGTCAACTATATTAAACATTTTTGCAGGAATAAGGCAAATTTAAGTTAGTACATGAAAAACAGTACACAGGTGGGCCTACATAGTTTAAAAAACGCCCCAAATAGCTCATATTCTAACAAAAAGGGTTGTCTGTCCAGTAGTGTCATTGATTGTTTTAGCTTTCTCTTTCTGTCAGGGTTCTTGGTTGCAGTGTGGCGAGGGTTTTAGCGAGTCTCATCTGTATTCTTCCACGCGGTGCCTCCCCTACAGGCGTGTTTTGACTTGACAAAGTTACGCGTGCTTCCTGGTTTGAAAGCACTATGACCTCAGGTACGCCGCAAAACTCCAACAACGAGTCACTTCTGCTTCTCGGACGTCTGCGCTTGACATTCCCAGCTGCACATCCAACCAGGGATTATCTTATTTAGGTTTTCTTTCCTTTGCACGTTTTCCAACTCTACCGCAATGCATTTATACTTCAACTGTGGGTGAAGCGCATGCCTACACCCGCTTTATATCAGGAAGAGTTTGTAAGAAAAGTGTCTGGGCTTCTCAAGATCAGACTGTAGCATCCAGACTCCTGCATGCTGTAAATAGCAAAGATGTCTGATTCAGCGTCCAGTTTTCTGCATATAGGGGATATTGTCTCCCTGTATGCAGAAGGAACTGTCAATGGCTTTATAAGCACACTGGGGTAAGTGTCTTTCATTGACTTCTCTGTCTTCCTGCCTGCCTTCACCTCAGCCCAAGATCCTGCACAAAATACAGTTTTACTGTTAATTTAAAACGCAGTAAATCATAACCATCATTGTGTGATTTAATTTCTCATCAGTTCAGTTTATTATTAAATAAAATGACTGGTATTCTAGTCTTGAGAACTCGAGCTTTGTTCATTTTCTTTGCAAACTGGGTGTACAGTGGCTTTCTTTCACTCTGAGCTTTGATGTGTTTGAGTTTTTGGTTTGCAAAAAGATCGAGAGCTGCACACAGGTGTGCAGTGCAGTCAACAGCCTAGAATCACAATTTGAATCACATTTTGATTGATATGCAGACTGTCAGACAGTTATATATATTGTAAATATGTCCATATATGTGTATATTATGCATATTTTATATATAAAGTTAGGACATCTCGTAAATTCTTTGGGTTTTATACAGAACTTGCTAAAAAAGTCTGTTCAAACAGCTTCATTTGATGTCCATGCTCCTAAATAAAAGCACAATCTTGAATTTAGATTTACAATGAAGCCTGTTAGTCATTGAAAGGGAGAGACCTTTTTAGCATTATTCACACTGTATGAACTTTTCAACCCAAACCTTACTGTTGTTTTAATGTCAGGAGGAACTACCACCCTTGTTTTGGATACAGGCCAGATGCAAGAACAAAAAGATGGAGACAGTCATTTTAAAAAAGCAAATGTTTTTGTAGGAATGGCTCTCTTAAACAGCATTCAGAAGTGTCCAGGGTTTTTCCTTGGGCTATTTCAGCCATTCAGGCTCAACGAGTGTCTTATTGAACTGGCGTGGCAACGTATAAACACGTTTTAACCTGTTTCTTAGAAACCCTTAAAGGCTGCTGTAGTTAGTTGCAGGCTACCCTAGGGGTATTATTGAGTAGGACTGGATATATAATATAACATAATTAGACCTGAAAGGCTCTTTGGCAGAGCATTTGGACCTTATGATTTAAAGCGTTTAGCTGGATGTCCACCAGTAGTCTGTAGAAACTAAGAAATTTGTGTGCAAGGCCTGGACTGAAGCTCTTTTAGAGTTCATGACTCGTAACTCTTTATAACCACCGATACCAGTGTGTGCCTCTTGAAGGCTCAATAAAGAATTTTATTGAGATGACTCTGTGTTTACCTTCCCAGGCTGGTGGATGATCGTTGTGTCGTGGAGCCAGCAGGTGGAGATCTGGACAACCCTCCCAAAAAATTCAGAGGTAATTTATAGTTTTTAAAATAATTTTCACACAGCTAAATGTACTTCCAGAATGATTATTAAATACCGTAGCTCTTTGAAAGTCTTGATTCTGATTGGTAAGTTGTCCATACAACCTTTCATTGATACCTAGAAGTTTGTTCACAAATGTGAAAAAAGTGAAAAGTAGCATGTAAAATATGTATGGATGGTTTTTAGTTACCTGTTATTGCTAGGTTATATTTACTTTAGTCCTGTTGAGCAAGCTTCTATTGACGTTAGTGTTGGTTTGATGGTAACTAACTGGGTCAACAACGCAGTCAAGTAACCTCAAACCATAAACCCCCCAACCCAATAAGGTCAAATCTGATCTGCAGATGATACAAAAGTTTAGTTGAGATCAAATGTGAGCAAATACAAAATTAGTTTTTTGTTTCCTATGGAAGTCAAAAGCAAATATTAAATATTCCTTTTATTCTTTCCCAAAATTCAGTATTTTTTCAAAAATTTGGTCTCATAAGAACAGTGTCTACAATTTAAAAATAATAATAATTTTTATTTTTATTTTTATTATTACAAACAGCTGATACAAATGTTATTCATTTTTCATTTTTTTGAATCCAGACTGCCTCTTCAAGGTTTATCCCATGAACCGATATTCGGCCCAGAAACAGTTCTGGAAGGCTAAACAGGCAAAGCATGAGAAGGATAAGATTGGAGACATGGTGCTTCTTCAGAAACTGCAAGTAAGTCACAAACAATTTTATTGAATTTAGATCATTGGTTTTTAATTACAGCTGTGAGCAAAGAGGAATCTGATGTATTTATTATAGTTTCCTGGGGACACATTTCATACGATGATTGACATTCGAGCTGCTTGCATTTTTACTCATTTGTTTGTTTTTGTTTGTTTGTATGATTTTATTTTTTTTTTGGCTCGTAACAAAGCATGCTGCTAATTTGGAGCAAAAACAGAATGAAGCTGAGAACAAAAAGGTCCATGGGGATGTGGTAAAATACGGCAGTGTCATTCAGGTGAGAATCTGCATTTAGTAAAATTATACCTGTTAATTAGTTGCTCATGCAGTCAGTGTGATCTGATTGTTTTTTTTTACAGGTTGTTTGTCTATAAATACATCTTGGCTGATTGTTTTTTTTTAATTTTTTTTTTAATAATTAACATTAGAAAGGTTTCCCACAACATGTCTTCAGGACATCGTTACTCTATTTAAAAGTTGTGTTAAAACTTACAAAATCAGGAGAGGTTTTGTAAGATTATGTAAAGCTTTATCAAACAGCTGTCTATTCCCAACAGTTACTGTAGACCTAAGTGTAAAACCATTTAGTCCCTTATATAGAGGAGTAGAAATGTGCAGTTCTGTGATGTAAACTTTGTTTCTAGAACCAAAGATTAAGAGTTATCCTAGTTACCCAACGCAATCATGCATTTCATTCATGATTCAAGGTGCCCCAACAACTATGGACTCTAAAAAGAGATATTAAATGACTTTTTAGCTGTAAAAAACAAACAAACAAAAAAACCCAAAAGATGGTTTTGTAATATGAGGACATTGGGAATTGACTGGATCTTAATAATTGGGTGGTCATTTTCAGAGTAGAACAATGTAATTGGCTGGACATGGTTTGTATATGACATTTGGAGCTGGGTTAGTAATAGTAGTAGTCGTTTTGATCAAAGATAACACAGACAAATATTTGTTTCTTTGGAATAACATGCATCAATGAATTTTGCACAGTATGTGTATTAATAAACTAAACAGTCACTTTTTGTTTTATGTTGACTTATGTTGACATGCTGAGTTTGTTAATGGGGTCACAACTATACCCACACGTCTTTATCTTGGTCAGAAAAGTAAAAAAATGAAATGTGTTTCCTCCCTGTTAGTGACGTCAGTTACAGATAATTGCCTACAGAAATGCCACACTATAGGAAATGGGGCCTTTTCCTGTTACTATAGGGTATCCTAAAATAAAAAAGAGCTTCCAACGTCCAGTGATTCCTGTGGGTTAAAGCTTCTTTTTAAAAATCCAGCTGACATGCATTTTTTATTATTATTTTTTATTTAAATAATGTTGTAGTATTTAGCAATTGTTGAATAGTTTAAAGTGATCAGCTCTGTTTACTTCCATTTAGCTGGCACACAGTGGCAGAAGAGATGCAACAATATTATAACATACACATTCAAGATATCTGCAAGGCCTTTTTTTTAGACAAAAAGGAAGTACTTTCTTACTAATAAGCTCTGTAGTAGGTGCAGTGCTGTGGGAAAAAAGCAATAAACCACAAAGGCTGTGTGGTAAAGTGAGAGGGTGTTGTTGGCACGATGGTCTCGAATGACTTGCATGTATAAAAAGTCAGCAACAATATGGTTTAACACACAAATGTTCAGTTAATAATTCAGTTTATTAAATAAAATCAAGATCACACATCCGATGGTTAGTGGCTCACGCAACCCTATTATAGAGCCTGAACTTTCCTTTTTTATATTTAAGAAAAAGTTTACAGACTAGAAGTGTTTATTCTAATAAATGTTGATGTATTTTCAGCTCCTGCACATGAAGAGCAACAAATATTTGACGGTGAATAAGCGTCTCCCAGCATTGCAGGAGAAGAACGCAATGCGTGTCACTCTTGATGGGACAGGGAATGAGGGATCTTGGCTTTTCATCCAACCTTTCTGGAAGCTCAGAGCCAATGGAGACAATGTAATTCACACATATTCAAGCACACAAGAAACTCAAAAGTCACACAGTATAAACAAGCTTATAAATGTAAATCGCATGACACTTGTCAAGAACATATTTTACCACAAAATCAGATTAAACACAAAAAATTTGCATAAAGTCGAAGCCAGTTTTTAGATCCGTTAGGATTGTTATAGTTAGTTATGACTGAAACTAAAATTAAAACCATTAAAAAAACATTTTCGTTACTTGAAATAAAATAAATCTTCACTGGAAAAAAAAAAAAAAAAAAAAAAAAAAAAAAATATATATATATATATATAATATATGTGTGTGTGTATATGTGTGTGTATATGTGTGTGTATATATATATATATATATATATATATATATATATATATATATATACATACACACACACACATATACATATATATATAAAATTTCAGCTAGTTTCCAGGGCAAAATTGTTCTTTTTAATTTAGTTCAATTTTATATAATAAAATAACTAAAACTGAATTAAAACAGCTATATAGACACAAAATAAAAAACACAAAAAAATTACTGAAACTTTAGCTAAAATGAAAATAAAAACAGAAAATACAAAAATAAAAATACAAATTTGTAATAAAAACTATAACAGTATTGCTGTGATACTAAAGTAACACTGCTTCCCCCCCCCAGAGCTTTTGTGACTATTGTAAAAATATAAATGACTTAAATCAAGTATTTACATTAAGCAGTATTTGTTTAATTTGTGCTGAATTTAATACATTTATTACTGTTTTCTTTATGTAAAATGCTTTTTATATTTATGCTTTTTTTTTCTTTTGGTTTTGGGCTGCAGTATAACCTTGCATGCTTTTATGAGATTCACCTTTATACCTATATACACATATACCTACGTTTTTTTTTAACGCCATGCATTTACCTGCACACCTAATTACATATCATAGTCTGTACAAATATAGACACACATACTCAGTGCACACACAGCCCACATACACACTCGCAAAGTTAGGTGAAATTCATGCAAATGACCCTATATGCATATAAACAGGTTTACCAAGCTAATCCAACTTTAAATGTTTGTAGTTTGCTTCTCCCTTGTGTAAACTGATAGAGATGTACATATTTACTTTTCAGATATCTGTGGCTGTGACAGTGTTATTGAGCCCCTCACTCAATCGTTTGTACTCCATTTCAGGTGGTGGTTGGAGATAAGGTGATCCTGAATCCTGTGAATGCTGGACAGCCTCTCCATGCCAGTAATTACGAGCTTCCGGATCACCCAGGGTGCAAAGAGGTGGGCCTGTTTGAGAAGACATGATCAGTTTGCCTTAAAGTTCTTTGTCAACATGCCTGTGAAGCAGACAGATGGATTTTGGGTTATTGTATGCAGCCTAGACGATTGTTAGACACATATACTTGTGGCTTAATCCGAGACCATGAACTAGTTGTTGTCATTTCTCCAAAATGTACATGTTTTCTGAAATTAGTAATGGTTCTGTGAAGGAAAGTCAGCAAAATAAGCTGAAATAAGTGCTGTGTGCCGCTGTCTTTTTATAATGTAAGACTGCACCCTACAGATCAATTCAGTCAACAGCAACACCAGCTGGAAGATCAGTCTGTTTATGATGTTCAGTGACCACAAAGATGAAGTCCTTAAGGGAGTAAGTGGACATGCAAAAGTCATTATTACAAACCTGTGCTATAATTCATAACAACAAATCCATGCCGTTTTTTTTTTTTAAATAAATGCTAAGCCTTATTGCTTATTGTTTTCAGCTTTTGCTATACAGTAACCACATTTTCAAAACGATTTCATGATATATATATCCAAAGCCAAGCCAGTTATGTTTATGTTTATGCTGTTCATGCATAGGGAGATGTGGTGAGACTCTTTCATGCAGAACAGGAGAAGTTTCTGACCTGTGATGAGTACAGGTCTAAGCTGCATGTGTTCCTGCGCACAACTCTGCGTCAGTCTGCTACTTCAGCCACCAGTTCCAATGCATTATGGGAGGTTGAGGTAGGAGGCTCCTCATAGATTGATTTAGCAGATTTCCTGCAGTTAATGGTAGGTTTTAGATTCAGATGTGTGGAATTTGTATTACAATAGGAAATGTATTCAAAATAGATTAATGTTAATATATTAACTGTTTTAATTTCTTTGATACTTTTAGTTATGCAGTAAGCCATGTAGCATTTTTAGAAGCCTGTTATCTAAATCTTTTTGTATGATGTGAAGTTGCAATCATGAGAGATAAAGTTCTACATTTTAGCTTTTACTGAGCAATTCGTTACAATTGTCCTTTTTTCTATTCGGATGTGGAAAGGTGCCTCCACAGTGACATAATGTTGGATTGTTTGGTTGTAGGTGGTTCACCATGATCCGTGTCGTGGAGGAGCAGGACATTGGAACAGCCTGTACCGATTCAAACACTTGGCCACAGGAAACTATCTTGCTGCTGAAGTAAAACCCTCTGCATTTATAGTCATCTGATATATGGTTTAATAATATTAGAATGACTTATTTATTTCTTTGTGTTGCAGGAGAACCCAGGTTATAAAGAAAACAGCAATGATATAGAGGCAGGTTCTGTATGACTTGTTGCTATATGTCATGGAAAATGACATCTCACTGTAAGACTTGGATCAGGATGTTTAACAAGACGTTAAAAATTAGACGCGAAGACTATCTTAAGTATTCTGAAAAGACCTTTTCTCTCAGAAAGTCACATACTGGTACTTCGTCCATAGGTTGATAGTAGCCGTATCAAGAGAAGCCTAGGAGAGAGGATAAAATACAAGCTAGTTGCAGTGCCTCATGGGAATGACATCGCCTCTCTATTTGAGCTGGACCCCACTACACTGCAGAAGACTGATTCATTTGTGCCACGGTATTTAATATATGCTTTGTCTTGCCGCATTCTGTGGGGTAAAGGAATTTGTTCTGATTGAAAACTTGATTAACGGATTTCTGCTGCATACTCATCTTCTCGATTTCCAACAGAAATTCTTATGTTCGATTCCGTCACCTGTGCACAAACACTTGGATCCAAAGCACCAACATTCCCATCGACATTGATGAGGAGAGGCCCATTCGATTAATGGTGAAGAACTTTCTCTGTACTTTAACTGTCAATTCTTAATGTTGAGAATTCTGTATATATTTATTTCTGAAACATTGAATTCATTTAATTCCAAAATTCTCTTAATTTTATACCAGGTAGAATTATGTAAAACATAAGTTGTATGTTTTACTGCAGCATTTATTTATTTATTTATTTATTTACTCTGCATTTGCTCAGTGTTGTATATCACATAATTTAATAATTCAATCAATTTAATATAATTTAATTAATATTATTACACTACCGTTCAAAAGTTTGGGGACGGTAATATTTTCAATTTTAATTTCACTACAGTTTAAATCAATTTTATGTTTTGGTATGTCTATCTTACTATATGTGACCATGGACCACAAAACCAGTCATAAGCGTCAATTTTTTTTAAATTGAGATTTCTGCATCATATGAAAGCTGAATAAATAAGCTTTCCATTGATGTGTGGTTTGTTAGGATCGGACAATATTTGGCCGAGATACAACTATTTGAAAATCTGGGATCTGAGGTTGCAAAAAAATCAAAATACTGAGAAAATCACCTTTAAAGTTGTCTAAATGAAGTTCTTAGCTATGCATATTACTGAACAAAAATTAAGTTTTGATATATTTACGGTAGGAAATTCACTAAATATCTTCATGGTACATGATCTTTACTTAATATCCTAATGATTTTTGGCATAAAAGAAAAATGCATAATTTTGACCCATACAATGTATTTTTGGCTATTGCTTAAAATGTACCCCAGCGACTTAAGACTGATTTTGTGGTCCAGGGTCACATATTATAGTTTGTGTAAGATTTTTTTATTTTATGTTATTATATTTATTTTAACATCTTTTAAAATGTAGTTTATACCTGAGACGGCAAAGCTGAATTTATTTACTTTTGAAAATATATATATTTTTATTTCATGATTCTTTGAGGAATAGAACACTCAAAAGAACTGCATTTATTTCTATATACATTTATTTTAGTATTCACTTTTTCCCTCTCTTTCTCCTCTCTTCCTCCTCTTCTTCTGCTGCTAGCTGGGCACCTGCCCCACCAAAGAGGACAAGGAAGCCTTTGCCATTGTCTCTGTGCCGGTCATGGAGATTAGAGATCTAGACTTTGCGAATGATGCCAGCCTCATGTTGAGCACCATAGTTGACAAGTTCATCTCCGGTTTCCTCAGTCCTAATGACAGAAGGTAGAGCTGACATGACACACAAGCACCAAACCAGAGTCTCAGTCTGAGGTTTTATGCACTAAATAGCTGTGGTTTTTACTTTGTAAATATTTGTAAAATAAACCTATTGTGGAATATATTGTGTCAGAGCTTCATGCACCCTCTCTATACACAGGTATGCCATTAAACTGCTGGAGGATGTGGTTTTCTTTGTTGTCGATCAGTTTAACAATGGCCAGCCAGCCCTGGAGGTGACAATGAACAAGCCCAACCGAGAAAGACAGAAGCTTATGAGAGAGCAGAACATTCTCAAACAGGTCTGATTTTAATGACTGGAAAATTATGGTATGCCTACAGTTGAGACATCATTGTTGGTGAATGACTATCTTGCTGTGTCTGTTTCTTCTTAGATATTTGGGATCATTAAAGCCCCATTTAAAGAGAGGGGCACTGAGCCGCCTCTGCTAACATTGGATGAGCTGTCTGACCAGAAATATGCCCCCTATCAGTACATGCTCAGACTGTGCTACAGGGTGCTGCGTCATTCACAGGAAGACTACCGTAAGAATCAGGTACTCCAATCCATACTAACAAAGGTGCTCAAGAATGGTTACAAACACAGGGATATTACAAAAAGCTGTGATGCTGAATGTTGAAATAGTATGAATGGCATTCAGACTTCCTGTAACACTAGAAAGAGCCAAAAGACAGAATTCAGAGATGGCGATTTGTCTTACAGGAACATATAGCCAAGCAGTTTGGAATGATGCAGTCTCAGATCGGGTATGATATTCTGGCTGAGGACACCATCACTGCCCTGCTACACAACAACCGCAAACTGCTGGAGAAACACATCACTAAAACTGAGGTGGAGACTTTCGTCAGTCTGGTTCGTAAGAACAGGGAGCCCAGGTTAGTGTTTCCATCAGATGAACCTTAAAATGATACATTTTAAAATTGTAGTTTACACGTCTGAAAAAGTCATGGAAATTAATTCAATTGTTAAAGTTATAGACAGTTGTTTTACTAGGGTTAAAAATGCTAATTTTGAGTGGAATGTTGTTGAAAAAAGTTCAATTGGCTGGAAAAGTCCTAAAAAGTAACTGCTCAATTATTTGGTTAATTAATTTATTGGTAAATTTTGAAGCTCCTCCCTATTTTCTGCATTATTTTTTTCTGTGTCTAAAAAAAGAGATTTTTAAATAATGTTTAAATATTAGCATTTATTTCATTAATGGATAGAGCTTAAGTTGCTTTTTTTTTAAACTCAACATGCACAGCCATCTTCGCAATTTGTAATGAGAATCATTTGCAAATCTGCTGTCAATAAAAGAGAAGCTTTTAGATCTCCCTGTGGTTTCTGCTAAAATAAAAGCTTTATGGTTCAACATTTAAAAGCAAAAAGTTTAAGGCATCCATAAAAATTAGTATTGTAATTTTACTGTTGTTCTGTAAATTATTATTATTATTAAGATGAGGCAGAAAAAAAAAGTTTTTTCTTCTTCTTTTTTTTTTTTTTTGTCCATATAACATGCCTGTGTCTGTAAATGTCTATTCCATGTTTATGTTTTGATTTCCAGGTTTCTTGACTATCTGTCAGACTTGTGTGTGTCCAATAATGTTGCGATCCCAGTAACTCAAGAGCTGATCTGTAAATGTGTGCTTGATGCCAAAAACCAGGATATTCTCATGAAAACTGAGTAAGTCTACGAACAATTGTGTAGTGTTTCTGTCTTGGGTTATGTGCTCATGTGAGTTCTGTGTGTGTTTGTGAAGACGGCGAGCCGCTAAGGACACACAGCACACCTCTGAGTATATGGAAGAGTTTGGAGAGGAGGATGAAGTTTGGCTGATCTGGTCTGAGAAGGAGAACGATACCCATGAGAAGAGCATTCGACAGCTTGCACAAGAGGCCCGACAAGGGAATGTGCATGATGAAAATGTGCTGACATATTACAGGTAATGATAAGGAGAAATAACCATGCCTGTTAGTTGATTAAACCCATTTTAAATAGAAACGGAATGCTGCAATAATTAAATAATGTCTTTGTGCTATAGTACAGTCAGCTGTATAGCTGTACTAAATGAACATGTTAAATTGACATCGTATTATTTCACTATTTTATTATTACTGGCAATAATTCTTAAAAAAAAAATCATCTGCTTACAACTGCACGAATATATTGTTTTTTTCTTTTTTCAGGTACCAGCTCAAACTGTTTGCACGAATGTGTTTTGATCGCCAGTATCTGGCCATAGATGAGATCTCAAAACAGCTGGATGTGGAGCTGATTTCCCTCTGCATGATGGATGAGACTCTTCCCTTTGACCTGCGGGCGTCTTTCTGTAGACTCATGCTACATGCACACGTTGACCGTGACCCTCAGGAGCTTGTGACATCCATCAAGTTTGCTCGCTTGTGGACAGATATCCCCACTTCTATCAGCATCAAAGAGTGTGTTCATATACCCACGCAATCGCCTTATATATGACTTACTATTGAATTTTTTTTAAGCATACTCAGCTACGCTACCATTCAAAAGTTTGGGGTTGGTAAGATTTTTTTAGTCTCTGAAACTCCCGCAAACTGTATTTATTTGATCAAAATGACATTAAAAGCGCAAAACTGTGAAATATTTATACAACTGTTTTTTATTTTAATACATTTTATAATGTGGTTTATTCCTGTAATGGCAAAGCTGTATTTTCAGCAGCCATTACACCAGTCTCAAGTCACATGTTCCTTCAGAAGTCATCTAATATGCTGAAAAAATTACCCCAAACTTTTGAATGATACTGTATGTAAAGACATTCAACTTTTTGTGTTGCAGTATGCAGTCACTCTTCAAACAATGAAAGGTGTAATTATGCTGTTTTCTGTTATAGTTATGACTCTCACTTGGACTATTCACGAGACAATAAAAAGAACAAGTTTGCAAATACGATGGCTTTTATGGAGGAGTACCTCAACAACGTTCTAATTGATGACCTGCCTTTTGCCAATGAGGAGAAAAACAAGCTAACATATGAGGTACAGTTAAAATGAAATGTCAAGACGACACGCTTTAATATGTAAATAAATATGTAAATGTCAACACTAATACTCCTAAATAACATTCACATATTTGCTTTATTTACATTGTGTGTAGGTGGTGAGCTTGGCGAGACATCTCATCTACTTTGGGTTCTACAGTTTTTTTGAGCTTCTAAGGCTGACTCGCACTCTCCTGGGAATCATAGACTGCACTCCGAGTAATGCTAACATCAACCCAATGTTTAGCGATGATGGCAGTGGTTAGTATTCAAAAACAAGAATTTCAAGGTTCCAGACTGAATGACACAACTAAATTCTGTAGAATTCCAGTGTCCAAAATGGCCAGTAAAACGGTTTCATCTTCCCAGGTAAGAACGTCAGGCGATCCATTCATGGCATGGGGCAGATGATGTCCACCATGGTGCTAAACCGGAAGCCATCCCTGTTCTCCGGCCCTGGTCGCCCTGGTGCAGACAGCCAGGCCGGCAGTAAAGATAGCATTGACACACAGGACATCACTGTCATGGACACCAAACTGAAGATCCTGGAGATATTACAGGTAGATGCTGTCGAAGATGGCAACAGCTTCATGCTGTCACTGCTGGCAATATCTAAAACTCCTAATGGTTTTGTTCAGTTCATCCTCAGTGTACGTCTGGACTATCGGATTTCCTTCCTGCTCTCCGTCTTCAAGAAGGAGTTTGTGGATGTTTATCCTATGGGTGATGCAGATGCAACGCATCATACGGAGCATGAGGGTAATGATATTTAGATAAATATTCAAAATGAAACTCTTGTAAGTGTCAGAACCTAACTACTAATCAAATAACATTCCTAATATCAATATAATCAATTAACAGTCTCTAAAATTGCATTATAATCAAATAACAACATAACAATTCTTCCATGTACTAATCTCTCTATTCTATTTTTCATCTTTGTTTTTGTGTTTGTCTCAGAGCCTCGTTCTGGTGAGAGTGGCAATGTTTCATCATTTCTTGATTCTTAAAATGAATTCCTTAAAGGTGTAGTGTGTAATTCTTGATGTTAAAATACTTTCTCCTATCACTTAATGTGCTTAATATGCAAGACAACTATTAGTAAGTCATTTTTACACGCTTCACCTTTAATGGACAGCCATTTTAAATCTAATAAAATTTAGGTTAGAAGTAGAAGTAGTCATGCTTGAATTTGTTTTCTGATTGTACATTTGTGTTATTTATTTATTTATTAATATTTTAAACAGCTTCCATTAACCTCCAGAACATTGGAGAGCAGGCAGAGGCCATGTTTGGAATTGGGTATGTTAATGAACAATTAGCTCTATTTCCACATGACTGTTCATCAAGTGAGTGATGCTTGTGAGATATGACCTCTCTTTGACTTTACTCTGACTGTACAGTAAAGGAAACAGCATTCTGGAAGTGGATGATGAAGGGGGACGAATGTTTCTGCGTGTTCTGATCCACCTCATCATGCATGACTACCCTCCGCTGGTTTCTGGAGCCTTGCAGTTGCTCTTCAAGCACTTCAGTCAAAGACAAGAAGTCCTCCACACCTTTAAACAGGTAGAATGTACAAATTTTATTGCTGATTTGCATGCAGCAATCACAGTTAGAGGCACAGAATTAAAAAGTACTCTTTCAAGTGGTTGAAAAGATCAAAATTTCTGATGTTCTTCATCCTGCTATGTTTGTTCTCCTCAGGTCCAGCTTCTCATTTCAGCTCAGGATGTGGACAACTACAAGCACATAAAACGAGATCTGGATCTTCTGCGCACCATGGTGGAGAAGTCTGAGCTTTGGGTCATTAAAAAAAGTAGCTCTGGGGGAGATGGGAAGAAAGACAAAAAAGAGGCTGCGCCAGTGAGTCATGCACTGAAGCATGTGGGATTATGTATAACAGGATAATTAGGTGAAAGATGCTTATTTTTATTTTCTTTTTCATGCAGCCATCTCCAGAGGAGGAGACAGATACAAAGAAACAGAAGGTTGAAAAGAGCAATGAAAGCTACCAGAATGTCAAAGAGGTGATGTTTCTGTTGATCAATAATATATTAGATTAATTACAGTGGGGTCTAAAAGTCAGAGATAGTATATTGCACTACTGTTCAAAAGTTTGGGGAGAGTAAGATTTTTTTTTATAAAGCAATTAATACTTTTATTCAGCAAGAATGTTTTCAATTGATCAAGAGTGACAGTAGACATGTATAATGTTGAAAAGGATTTATATTGCAAGTAAATGCTTTTGATCTTTCTATTCATCAAAGAATTATGTAAAAAATGGATCATGGTTTCCACAAAAAGATTAAGCAGTACAACTGTTTTCAACATTGATAGTAATTATATGAATAAGCAAATTAGAATTATTTGTAGAAGGAAAATTCTGCTTAAATTAAATTTCAATTGTAATAATGCTTCACAATACTGTTTTTACTTTACCTTGTTGAACATAAGAGACTACTTTAAAAAAAAATCTTACTGACCTCAAATATTTGAATAGTATATGTTATTTATATTAAAGTTATTACTTTTTTTTGTATATACATATGTGCAGTTTTTATATTTAGTGTTCAGTTTACAGTATATATAAATTTGTACAGATGGATGGAAACTTGGTAAATGAACAAACCAATATTTTTTGCCGTAATTACATCTTTTCTCTGATCTCCAGATTTTAGAGCGTTTGAATAAAATGTGCAGTTCAGGTGTATTTAAGAAACAGCAAAGGCTATTGAAGAACACGGGTGCCCACAAAGTTATGCTTGACCTGTTGCAGATCTCCTATGATCGGGTTTGTGGTCTTTTTAAAGCAGATAAAATCTGTGGTTGATGTGAAGCATGGTCTTGGGCTTGTCCCTCACTAAACATGTGATTTTTATTTTATTTTTTCCTTTTAACAGAATGACACCAAAATGCAGGAGATCATCAAATACACTCACCTGTTCCTACAGAAGTTCTGCACAGGGAATCTGGAGAATCAAAACCTCCTTCATAAACACCTCAACCTCTTTCTCACACCTGGGGTAAGTGCAAAGCACGGCGCTTAAAATAGCCTAAGATGCTTATCGTGTTTTCATTGTGTTCTCTTTTCTGGTTTCTGTTTTGTCTCTCTCAGCTCCTAGAGGCAGAAACAATGCAACACATTTTCAGTAATAATTACCAGCTCTGTTCTGAGATCAGCGAGTCTGTGCTGCATCATTTTATCCATTGCCTGGCCACACATGGCCGCCACATTCAGTACCTCAACTTTCTGCACACCATCATTAAGGCAGAGGGGAAATATGTAAAGAAATGTCAAGACATGATCATGACAGAGGTTTGTTATTGTGATTGAAATAAAGGAACCTTGAGTTATTGAACAGCATGTATTCATTTTAACCATTTGTAATCGTTTTTAGAAATTGTGTATAACTACTTTAATAAAAATATTTTAATATCAAAGTGATGAATTGAGATTTTGGGATATATTTGTTTGGTGTAATGTTTATAAGATGATTTATGATGTGTTTTTTTTTAGCATTATATTATTGGTAGTTACATAATGAATTCAAGGAAATGTCCATTCAGTTGATGACGTGTCCGATGACATCTTTTTTTCTCCGTTAGCTTACAAGTGCGGGTGATGATGTGGTCGTCTTCTACAACGATGACACGTCATTTGACACGATGGTGGAACTGATGACACAGTCTCGGGAAGGGGTGAAGGACGACAGCCCTCTGCGGTACCATATTTCTCTGGTAGAGCTGCTGGCTGCATGTGCAGAGGGCAAAAACGTCTACACTGAAATCAAGTGCACATCTCTGCTGCCTCTGGAGGACATGGTGAAAGTCATCACACATGAAGACTGTATCACAGAGGTAATCGGATGATGGCAGACATGAAATGAAAGTGCTTATTCTTAAACGGCGTGTCATGTTTCTTTTTTACCACTTGTTTGTTACAGCAGCCAGGTAAATGATTCAATTACATTATCATTTGTAGCATCAATATGTTTGGGGATAAAAAGAAAAGCCTATTGCATATGATGTATCAGAAAACTTAGGAATCTCCTCTGTGTTATCCAGGTGAAAATTGCATATGTAAACTTTGTGAACCACTGCTATGTAGACACAGAAGTGGAGATGAAAGAGATCTACACCAGCAACCACATCTGGAAACTTTTTGACAGCTTCACTGTAGATATGGCTAGGGTGAGTCTGCATACCTCTGATGCCATGTGAAAGAATAAAGAGTTTCATTAACTTGGTTTGATTGGAATTCCAGGTGTGCTTCAACCGTGAGAAACGCATGTCAGACCCTGTGCTGGAGAAGTATGTGATTCAAGTGGTTTTAGACACTATAAATGCCTTCTTCAGCTCTCCCTTCTCAGAGAACAGCACTAGCACAGAGGTGAGTCATCAGTAGTCAGTCATTCATAGTCTTATGTTCTCTGCCACATCAGACTTTATTCATTGTGAATACCACAGATTTTTTGATTGAAGTTTTATTTATCATTTTAGAAACTTAGTGAAACAAAACTACGAAAAGCAGAATTTTAGTTAAAGGAATTGCCATCTTAAATCGATTCAGCTATATTCACATTTAATTATAGTATGTTCCAGGTTAATACACTTCTGTTCAAAAGTTTGGGGAAGATTTTTGAGTGTTTTTTGAAAGAAGTTCATTGATTGGATCAAAATTATGGTAAAAACAGTAATATTGTGAAATATTATTACAGTTTCAAATGACTTTTTTATATGTGAACGTTATAAAATGAAATGTATTTCTGTGATGGCAAAGCTGAATTTTCACCATTACTCCAGTGTCACATGATCCTTCAGAAATCTTTCTAATATGCTGATTCTGTGCTCAAGAAACATTTATTATTATCAATGTTTAATGCAGTTGTGCTGCTTAATATTTTTGTGGAAATTGTGGTACATTTTTGATTAACAAAGTTAAAAATAACAGCACTTATTTAAAAAAATGTATACAATGTAAAAGCCTTTACTTTCACTTTTGATCAATTTAATGTCATTGCTGAATAAAAGTATTAAGTTAAAAAAAAAACCTTAATGACTTTACAGGAAGAACAATACGATGAATATAATAGCTGATATATCATGTTTATCATATCACATAAAAATGCTTTTCTGGTTCACATCTAATTCTCCAGGTTGCTCTTTCTCCCTCTCATTTTCTCTTTCTTTTGTCTCAATCAGGCTCATCACACCATTGTAAAGCAGCTGCTGCAGTCTACCATGCGTCTGTTAGACTGTCCCTGGCTACAGCCACAACAAAAAGTCCAAGTAGAGTCCTGCATCCGAACTCTGGCAGTGACGAGTATGTCGACTTGTTTTCTAAGAGAATAGATGCTTTCTAAGGGATAAATAAATAAAAAAAGTAAAAAAAAAATTATTTTACAAGCCTAAAATGTGGCAGGAGTTTCAGTTCTCATATACAGTAAAGGTTTTTGAAGTATGACCAGATAACTTATTTGTTTACCTGACTGTTCCCACAGCAAAGAGTCGCTCCATCCCTCTGCCGGTAGAGTTGGAGGCTCATGTCAATATGATGTTGAGTCACAGTAATGCCCTCACACTGTCCCGCTCCAGCCACAGCAACAAAAGCCTGTCACGCCTTACACGGCCTGCTGCTCCCACCAACCCCTGGGACTACAAAAACATCATTGAGAAACTACAGGTGTCTAAATGCATGTGTCTCCTTTTAGATTTTGGAGTCAAGTGTTTTTCTTCTGGACTTTAATTCATATGACACAATACAGACTTAAATGGTTTATTTGAGTCATATTTAGATCAGTACATGTAGTGTATTCATGTTTCTGTGACACTGTGCTGTTAGGATATCATTAACACACTGGAGGAGCGTGTGATGCCGTTGGTTAATGCAGAGCTGTCAGTGCTGGTGGATGTGCTGCACCAGCCTGAGTTGTTGTTCTTGGAAGGCACAGATGCTCGATCACGCTGTGAATCAGGAGGCTTCATATCTAAGTGAGTCACTTCTGTATAAGCTGGGACTTTTACCATAAAACTTTTAGCATGCATGTTGTGGCTCAGTCAAATAAACGCAGAATTTATGTTGCATAATGCTGCAATACTATTTGTGAAGGTGCATCATCACCTTACTGTTTTGCTCAAAAACTTTGTGCAGATTGATCCAGCACACAAAGGCCCTCATGAATTCAGATGAGAAGCTCTGTATCAAAGTGCTCAGAACTCTACAGGAAATGCTCATTCGTGAACTGGACTTTGATGAGAAGGTGAGATTAGATAATATTAATAATATCACCACATAATCAAACAATTTCTCATTTGAATGTAAATGATCAAATTAACATATTAACTGGATGAAGTTAAAAAAAACACAATTAATACATTCTAATCATTTAGCTTTCTAAAAAATGGTAAAGTATGCCATTTTAAAAATTCAGGAATATATTCTTAGTTTAACTTAATATTCTAAAGGTATATTGTAAACAATAAATATTTATTATGAATATAATATTTACAATACAAGGTACATTCTGTTCTAAGGTATATTCCTAAATAATCAGAAACATTTTAGAAACATTAAATTGTTACTTTTTACATGGAGAAAAACTTCATTCATGGGAATTGCATAACCTGCAGTTTATCCTTTGTTTTTTACAAATTAAGAAATGAGTTGAAATTAATTTACAGAGTGTCACAGATGCTGTGGACAGTTGTATTTAACCTAGAAAATTGCTTGGTGTTATTTCCAGAGTAAAAAGAAAAAAAAACTTCTCAATGTCTGTTAAAGCCAAAAGTTTTTATTTTTGGGTGAGTTAGTTTGGGTTCTGTAGTCATTTTAATTGATTTAATTTAACAATAGAAGTGCTGTCTTTTGCAGGGCTTTGCCTTAAGAAAAGTATTGCTCCAGAACTACCTCTACAACAACAAAAAGAACATCATAGCAGAGCTTGTTGAACATGGAGGTGATTTTTAAATTACTGATGAAAAATCATTGAGTAATTAAGTAATATCACACAAATGAGTGCTTAATTTTGACTGGTTTTGTAATTGCTAACCAGATCAGCACAGAACATCCTTTATGGATGTCTTGTGTAAAATAGTGGTGTGTGTTTATGTGCAGGTGGAGAGGGAGAAAGAGACTGGCTGGCAGTTGCAGCATTACAGTGCCATCTGGACAAAGAAGGTGGCACCAAACTCTTCATAGACCTCATAACCAGCACTAAGAACGAGAAGATCTTTCAGGAGAGCATTCAGCTCGCCATCTGTCTGCTGGAAGGAGGCAACACAGAGATCCAGGTGGGAAAGCAGCTTCTGTAAAAAAAAAATAAATAAATATTCGTCATAAATATTGTTACATTTTCAAGAAAAAGTACCCATTATTATTATATATAAATTGGTTCCTGTTTATAACAGAACTCCTTCTACAAACTCATGATGGGAGACAACAAGTCGGAGAAGTTTTTTAAAGTACTAAATGACCGCATGAAGAACGCACAGCTGGACATCAAATCCACCATCTCCGTCAACGTGGGGGAAATGAGCAATAAAGCCAAAGATGACAAAAATATTGAAACAGGTAATTTGAAAAAAAGTGTAGGAAGTGCACACTTGCTTCGTTTTAAAACAGACATTGTGCAAGGAAGAGGTCAGAATTATTCTGTTATTAAGTTATGCTACATCTTATTAGTATACATTTCTAATAAATGAAACCGTTGAATCTACATTAACTGCTGACTCTAACAATGGTTTCCTATAGGTGCAGGGCCTTCCTTTGTTCAACCTGAGCAGCCACCTCAACCTGAGCAGCAGGAAGTAGATACAGAAATGGGCCCCTCTGTCACCATCATGAAACCCATCCTGCGCTTTTTACAGCTGCTCTGTGAGAACCACAATCAGGACCTTCAGGTCTGAACAACTCCAGATGCTCATGATGATGCTCATATCATCTAGCATGATTTGAGAATGATCAGGGTTTCTTTTAAAAGGTCTTAAATCAGAGCAGAAAGTCTTCCTCAGTATTTTTGACTTTTTTTCCAATACAGATATCTAAAAAGTCTTAAATCAAATCAAGATACATTTACTGGAGATGCAAGTAGAAGATATGAAGTCTCCTCTTCTGAGAAATTGAACACAATGATAATTTATTATAGTATTTATTGTATTATTGTCTGTTCATTTCTTAAAAAAAACATGTTCTTTGCCCTAGAATTTTCTTCGCTCTCAGAGCAATAAAACAAATTACAACCTGGTTTGTGAGACACTCCAGTTTCTGGACATCATGTGCGGCAGCACGACAGGAGGGCTGGGTCTGCTGGGCCTTTACATCAATGAGAACAACGTGGAGCTGATCACACAGACCCTGGAGACCCTCACAGAGTACTGCCAAGGACCATGCCAAGAGAACCAGGTGAGATTATCAAGTACTAATACTGTTATTATTTTAAATAAATCAATTTTTGGCCATACCATCCATGGCTGAGACTTTACTTTGAATACTAAAGTACTTAACTGTAAAATGAATCCTTAGGAGATTCAGAAATAGAGAATCAGAAAACACCAGATTCAGAAAGAGCTTCACTTACTGACTATTCTGTTATAAAAACAAAGTGTTTCCTTTTGATACGATTTTTCTGACGAAGACAAATTAACTGGTAATTTAAGAAATTCGAATTGATTTTTGTCTGTCTCAAGACATGCATTGTCTCTCATGAGTGCAATGGCATTGACATCATCACAGCCTTGATTCTGAATGACATCAGTCCTCTCTGTCGTTATCGTATGGAGCTGGTGCTGCAGCTCAAGGTGAGGATACAGTCTTGCCACAAACACAGAGGCTCTACTTTAATCATAAATAAATCATGTTCATCGTTATTTATAACTATGTGTGATTATTGTCAGGACAACGCCTCTAAGCTCTTGCTGGCTTTGATGGAGAGTCGTCATGACAGTGAGAATGCAGAAAGGATCCTGTTTAACCTTCGACCCCGGGAACTGGTCAGTTTTGCGGTGTCTTGTGGATTACTGTATGTGTATGAAGTGTAACAGTAGTATTACTGAGTACTGTATTGTATGTCTTCAGGTGGAGGTGATAAAAAAGGCTTACCAGCAAGAGGCTGAAAATGAGGAGGGAGAAGTTTCACCACGAGAAGTTGGACACAACATCTACATCCTGGCATTACAGGTAGACCTGGAGATATACTTTTGTATTTGGAGAATAATTTTTTATGACTGCAACTGATTATTAGAGCCCGAGCACCGATGGTGTGAGGACCCTATTGGAATTGCTCCGTTTCTTCTTCTTCTTCTTCTTCTTCTCCAAAGTGAATCACCTTTTTGAGGGCCTCAACATGCTCCAAAACTCATGAAACTTTGCACACGCATCAGAACTGGCGAACATTTACATCTGATATGGGTTTCAGAAGTGGGTGTGGCAAAATGGCTCGATAGCGCCACCGATAAAATTTCAACGAAGTGCCCCTCGAGCTACGTTTCACGTACATCCACGAAACTCGGTACACACCATTACCTACAAAAAAGTCTCCTGGTACGAAATCCCAAACCCAACAGGAAGTCTGTTATTTTGAATTTCCTGTATGGTTTTTTTGCAGTTTTTGTCATTTTCAGGCCTCGTACTTTAACCAACTCCTCCTACAGTTTTAATCGGATCATCTTCAAATTCATCTTGAGTTTTCGTCAAGGGGCGTGTCCCTGACGGCCTGACAAAGTTTGATGTTTCGCCATGAAACAGGAAGTTGCTGTAACTCAGGCAAGCAATGTCCGATCTGCCCCAAACTTCACACGTTTGATAGGAGTTCAGTCCTGAACACATACCCATGCCCATATTCAGTTATAGTCATAGCGCCACCTGCTGGCAACAGGAAGTGACATGTTTAACACTGTAATGGACTCCTAGGAGCATATTAAAAAGTGTCAACAAGTGTTAAATAGGCTGGCAACATGCTACAAACATACTAAAACATGCTAGCAACACTTAGCTAAGTGCTAAAGCATGCTATTAATGCAGTGAAACAGGAAGTTGCTGTAACTCAGGCATGCAGTGTTCAATCTGCCCCAAATTTAACAAGTTTGATAAGAGTCCTGTCCTGAACACATCTACATACCCCTATTCAGTTATAGTCATAGCGCCACCTGCTGGCAACAGGAAGTGACATGTTTAACACTGTTATGGACTCCTAGGAGCATATTAAAAAGTGTCAGCAAGTGTTAAATAGGCTGGCAACATGCTA
>JAFVLL020035111.1:0-35720 GCA_021397915.2 Tor tambroides | reverse complement strand
TTTGACTACATTTTTGGAAAGTCTGGTCCACAATGTAGGCGTGAGTCAAGAACTGCCCAGTTAAACAGGATGAAACAGTCTAACTAACATGCGAAATGACCGATAAGGGGTCATTTTTTTCCATATGTGGTGGGTTTAGCTGAAATTAACACCATAATAACTAGGGTGTAATGAATGATATATCAGTATGGATTGATGCATCCATCAAATGACTAAAACCTATATATTTATTTATAGAAAGATACAATAAGTATAGAGAAGTACTAGAAGGCTTGTTTGACTGTTAAAAACATAAAAAGATGTCAAACTATCACTGAATTGCCATCAAATAAATTTTAGCAACTTTTAAAATTATTTAAAATATTTTTATATTTATTTTTATGCTTAAATGTATTTTTTCAACAACTGGACTACTTCATTTTATTGTGCATGTGCTAGATTTGTACATTTTAGAGAGCACAGATAACTAAGACTTTCTTGACTGTTGACACTGCTTTCTTAGCATTGCAACAGCCAATGATAAATTGGCTTTGGATTTTTTTTTTTTTCATTATTTATTTTTCTATATTATTTAATAAATTTTAAAATGTATTTTTATTTATACATTTCATTTATAAATGTATTTAATGTATTTATTTTATTTTTTTAATATTTTTTTATTTTATTTTATTTTAGTTCAGTTGAATGTTTCTGCTATATTTTGATGGCATTTGTGGGTTAATAAAAATGTAACCAGATGTGTAAAACAGGCACACAACATTATAATATTGATATGTCAATTACAGGACCTTGAATCTTATAAAATCGTAATTGTATCACAGCATGTTTTAAGATATCGGAAAATATTGTATTGCAGGATAAGAAGAATCAATGTCAGATCACACAATGAAACGTCCAAGTTACACTCCTAACAATAACAGACCAGCATGATTTTAAAAGAAAGTTCAAATAAAGTCAAAGAAGTCTTAACACAAAATAAAAATGTCAAAAAAATATTGTTATTGATCGTAATTTCTAACCAGACATTACTAAAAAAAACAAAGCAGAATAATATATTTCTTTGTGGATATCAAGTTTACTTGCTTACCAATAACTCATAATAAGAAAGATATCGTCATTAGCATCGCTTAGATCCACAATCAAGATAAACATAAACTGTGCTCGGAAATACGCAGCATTAAAGCATTTCAACCTCCAACAAAGCACTAGAATTAGTTTATTATTTCCAGACTGACAGCATCGGAGTGCCCCGCTGAAAGAGACACACAACACAGCTTTTGTTTTGGATGTAACACAACCCTCTCCCTGGCCACTAGCACAATGTTTTTAAATGAGCATTTCCCTGCAGGCCACCAGAGTCACCCCAGCACCACAAAAACGTCCCATCATGATCTATGGCCCCGACAACCAGTCACTGATGTGGATGGAGCCAGTGAGGGCAATTAAGAAATCTCGCTTTCATTCCAGTTGGCACCGCAGCACCATTAGCCCTGCGTGACAGAGAAAACTTCATTTTCCAACATTTGTTTTAAACTTCAAAGTGCATTTGTGCCTGGCAGCTTTACTTAACACTTTATTTACTTTACTTGAAGTCAATCAGCGATAGAAGAATGACTTTTGAACCTAAATCCCTACAGGTGTGTCATATTCTGAGTCATATTCATGTATTTCCAAATCACTCCAGCGGGCACATGGCTATTTCAGCAAAGCAGATGCGAGACATAATGGACATATTGTGAAGACACAGGTTCAAAACACTCAGGACTAGAGGACTTTTCATGCCCCTCTGTATCTACTACATGTGTTTACATATGATACCAGCACCTGTTATTTGCCAGCTGGCTATGAACCACGAGACAGAGTTCCCACACTTTTTGACCAATGACTTTCCATGACTTTTACAGTCATTTGTGTTTACCAGATGAGAATCACTTTACAGAGATTGCATTCAAACAGAGACAAGAGCTGAGCAACCACAAAAACGTACCAATTATTAATTCCCATCACAATTTTTTAAGTGTCAAAACAATTTTAAAATGTCCTAGTTTTCTATGACCGTGGGAAGTCTGTACAGTCAATCCATGGTAAGCTCTCCTAAGGGTAGGAAAAGGAGTGTCCTCTGTCAACAGCACACAACCAACCCTCATGACTCAGCTCAATAAAGGAGAAGAGGGCATAAATACTCCATCACAACACTGATGATGAGGGATTTCTGCCTCTTTGATCCTAGTTTAAACAGCCATGAGTGATGGGCCATTTTAAAAATGTGAAAATATTACTATTACTAATCATGCAAATAAAAATGGCACAATGCAACAAACTGTAACAGACCTAAAATGTGTGTCATATTTTTTTACTTTTGATTTCAGGCCAATATGTGACCTGGACCTGAGATTCAGCTGTAAGTTAAGCATCTCTGAGTACCCTAAAAGTGCTCTATAAATAAAATGTACTTAATAATAATATCACTACCAGTCAAACATTTAACACACCAAATTTATTAGGACAATTTTCCACAACATAGAATAATAACAAAGTCATCAAAACTATGAAATAACACAAATGGAAGCACTTTAAAACTTCTTTATGCTTTTCTTATACTATCTGATCCATACAATGTCATACTAACTAGTCTTACACATTTTTTTTACAGGGGTGAATAAATATTTAACTTTTCTGAACACAAACCTTAATTTTGACTATAGAATATCTACTGAACATATATTGCCCAGGAATTTTTTTTTAAACCTCATTAAACCCATGTTGACCTTTTGTGACAACATGCCCCAATAGCAGGAATTATAATACTGCCATACGGGGTAAGTTGTCACAACGGAAACATACCATTAAACAGACTATCACAAGCTTTTTCACCGCATATTAAACAGAAAAACAATATGACACACCAACATGTATGCATTTGTTTGGGCTCTTAGACACCCCAGTGATTTATGTTTAAAAGTCATTTGAAAGTTAACCTTTTATTTTCCCTTCAAATACTTTTAATATTTTCCTCTAAAGGCCTATAGTAGACTGATATGATTGAAGTTTTAATCATAAAGTAGGCTACGCACTTTTTAGAAATCATTACTCACTATTTAAGTCACTATTTATCTTCAAAACTGATTAAAAGCATCTAAACAGATACAAAGTTTTTAAGAGAATCGACACCATTGAATTCATTCTAGAATTGATTCATCTGTCAGACCGAGTCAAACGCTGGACTGGTAACGTTATTGAATATGGAGCGGTATATATATATCAACATAAGTCACATAAACTATGTGTAAAAAGCACATTATAAACCCATGGAGAAATTCAACAAAATAAATGAGATGATGCTTCCCACTACAATCCATATAACGTTATCCCACAGATTCATATTACAACGGCCAGAATTCCCACTTTAAGCGATGATGATCCCAGCAGGACACACCAATAATCCAACTACATGTGTCAAAGAGTTTCCAGCCTACATTTAAAGAGTTCATAAACCACATCCACACACAAAACACCGCTGGTATCCCATAACAGAGAAGCGGACAAGCCTCGGCATATTCCCGTTCAATCTGAGATCAGGAATCGCGAGCTCAACAAACAGCGCGAAACAAATTATCAAACTCCAACGGAACTCACTGGCCTTTGGAAAGGATGTGGGAACTCTTTGAACACTTTATTAACATCCACCGGCGGCACTGAAGATGTAAATGCTACATTACCTGATTTATGTCATGAATTATCCGTCTGGGAAAAGTTTTGAGGACACCGCTTCTCTCTCAGTAACAGATAGTGTGGAAGCGCGAGCGGCTCCTCCTCCCTCCGCGCGCTTGCAGTGAGGTCATCACGACGTCTACGCCAAAGTATGTTTACTATCAAGGGGGCTTCTCTCAGTTAGTGAGGTATCTTGATTTACAGCACTGATTACAAAACTGGGCCTCCACCGATTCTGAACAGGAAAACAATGTAACACTAACTAGTTTTCTCACTTTTCAATGTGACATTTTTCTGTACACAAACTCCAATTACCCCAAAACTCACTTAAATTTTACACAATTATTTAAAAGAAAAAAATTTAAAACTCATTAAACCCATATTGACCATTTGAGACAACATGTGGGCATTATAATAACAGTGTCTTGTTATATGGGGTAAGTTGTCACAATGGGAACATGCCATTAAACAGACTATCATAAGCTTTTTAGCAAATATTAAACAGAAAAACAATATGAAGGACCAACATTTATGCATTTGTTTGGAGAATCCAGTGATTTATGTTTAAAAAGTTAAACTCTATACTTTCCCTTCAAATTCTTTTCTAAGACCTAATCAAAATCAAGTAGGTTGATATTATTGCAGTTTTAATCATCACAAAGTAATAATGCACTTTTCAGAAACATGACTGCTATCTCTGAGACTGTAGTTATCAAAATTACATTATCAATATAATCAGTGCAAGAGACTACAAGAATAAGGTAAAAATGGTAAATAATAGAAAACACGAGTTGCCTGTAGATATATTTTATGAAATGTTATGTTTAAACATGTAAATTATCCATAACGTAGGAAATGTAAACATGGGATAAAACCGGGTTGAAAATTCTTGTTTTATTTTGTTGACAAATCAGAGTTTTTGTTTTTATTTCTCTTTTTATCACTCTGGAAAATACTGTCAACAACCAGTAAAAATACATTTTTAACATGTTTTAGGAATAAAATGTTAAATATATATATAAAAAACTTTAAAATACAGATAGTAATAAATTTTGGTTTATGTTAATGCTATTAAAGTAGAGTTTTCTGGCTCAATACAGGAGAAACAAAACTGAGAAAACAGCTTTAAAGATATGTATTGTAATGGAAAACTACAAACACAAATAGATAGAGTGCAATAAAATAAATACTGTTTGGATGTACACTAGTCTGAAAGCAAAATTGACCAGTGCATGAAAACGCATTGTTTCTGCCTGTAAGTATTGTTTTTGACCTATTAAACAGCCTTGGGGTCTCTCAGATCTCAAACCTGAGGTTTAAAACTACTTTACTGAACTTTCTGAAGAAATTCAGGCTCAGGTTTTAACCTGAAGCATAAAAGAGGTGGTGCATTATGGTGATTTTTACTATAGTTAAAGAGTGCAAAGTTGAAAGTTTCTTTTCTTAAAACAAGAACAACATTTAACCTTGTGTTTTGGAAAATGTTTAGTCAGCCTTAAATGAACCCTGGAAGCAGAACCATATGAAAGGCTGAGATTTACCGCAGGAAAGATGCTTGTGTAGAGATTCCTATGACAAATCTAACTGCTGTTCCCGAGGTTCAGGCTGGCAGTGGATGTGATGAAGTTTTAATGCAGTTTGACCTTTGCCGTTCCAGTGCACAGGGTGAATGCAGGCGTTTTAGAGGGATCCTGTGGGGATTCACTCATGTGGTGAGTCTAAAATAGAGCCAGATCTCCACAGCAGCTGTCCTGCAGATGTTTGTAATAATGAGAGCTTGTAATTACAACTCAAAGTGAACTGGATATGCTCTTAGCCCGAGTGTGAGTTAACGTTAATGTATTTTTTAGGAATTAACTCAATGCTGACACCATCTGGTAGAAACATGATGCTACAATACAAAACCTATCATTTGTTTACCTGCAAGTGACATCATTGTAATATGCTGATTTGCTGCTCAAGAAACATTTCTGATTATTATCAATGCTGAAAATGATCAGTTGTGTACAATTTTTTTAGGATTCTCTGATGAGTAGAAAGTTAAAAAGAACAGCATTTAGCTGAAACAGAACGCATTTGTAACAGTATAAATATCTTTACTGTTACTTTTTATCAGTTTCATGCATCCTTCCTCAATAAAAGCATTAATTTTCTTTTCATTTCTTTCAAAAAAAATTCTTACTGATGTTCTTTTGAACAATTTGTGCAAAAAGGTCCTTTTTTATAGAATGAAATATATACACATTAAATGCAAATGTCTATAGGGGTCATTTTAACCTTTGATCATTAATATTATGCAGTGTTTCAGAAAAAAACCTTATACGCTGAAAGAATTGGTGCAGGATTTACTCATAAATTGCTAGTGAATTTCAAAAATAATTACAAAGACATTACACTCAAATATATATATATGATCAATTAATCATGTCAACATGTTTTTCCATTACTAATCAATTTACCCGATTTCATTTTTTAAGTTATACAAGATTCAACTACATTTTTAAGTCACTTTATTATGATTTAAGCTGAAATAACAACTGATTATACTTAAAATTTCATGCACTGACTTCAGTCTTTAAGTTGAAGTAGGTGAAAATGAAGTGCTGCAATAATATTTTCTTGTTTTAATCTTTATTCACAACATTGAAAAGTATGTATTTATTTATTTTCAGTGAATGTTGTATGATGTTGTATTAGAGTTGTGTTTTTGCACCGGCTCTGACTCTGGACATCAAACCTATTGTGAAGCAGACACTGAGTCTGAGTAATTCCAACAGCATTCAGTGTGTATGTGATAATTCTACTGTAATCTATAACCAACCGACAGCACACACATTCACACCTGTTGTGGGCATCCAGTGGCTCTGGTCCAGGTCAGGTGGTTGTGTCTGTGAATGTGAATTAGCTGCTGTGCTGCTCTGCTCAACAGCTGCTGACTGAGATGATTTGTGATGTGGTTGAGTTCCCACATGAAGGCTTCTCCTAACAAACGCAGCTTTTGTAATGCGGAACGCTAAAGAGGCACACATCTAAGAGCACTGAAAGATGCTAAACACATGGTTAGATCACATTAAAGGGCCCATGAAATCAAAACGAGAGTTTGTGGCGTTCAGTCCATGTCTTTTAGCTCTGAGGTCTTCGTCAGCTTTAAGGGAAGGTTTTGTCAATGTTATGAACAAACGTTCTTCCAGTAACCTTAATAGAAAGTTTGTGCAAAGTTATCTGGTCTTGAATGATGTTTTCAAAACATTACCACAAAAACCTTATACATTGTTCATGGAACTTTTTTTCTGAAACTAACTAGTTTAGCTGGATGTTCGTCTAATATTTTTTTAAATGTTACAACTTGTTTCAGAATGTTCAGAGAACATTCAAAAGTAACGTTCTCATGATTGCAAAATGATAAAATTGATTGTTTCCTTAATGTTCACATAACCAAACATTTTTAAAACATTTAAAAAAACTGGACGTTTTGAACACATTCCGAAATTCATTTGGGAATGTTAGCAAAATGTTCTTAGAATATATTTTTGTTAGATGGGTTCATGCTTGCCACTTTAAGAGTAGAAAATCATAGTGTAAACTAAAAGCCCAAACCTTCTGTTTCAGTAATACATCAATGTTTGCAATAGCATACTGAAACATTTACAGTAGTATATATACATTTTCTCTATGCATGCCATACCTAGATTCATACATTTACCAAAATGTGCATAAATGACTGTATTCCTTAATGTAATACAATCCAGCTTGACTTTCTATTTTCAGTGTGACAAATGAATTTGAAGTAATATCAGCAGTGATTTTCGGCATCTCTTTTATGACTCATTTCATTAGACTGGCATGTTAAGATTGAAATCCATTCTGGACATAGACAATAACTCTGAAAAGCTGAAGATGCTTCATAAGTACAGGTTTCATGCTGTAGCTGGATTTTTTGAATATTGGAAACTCATAAGAGTAAGCATAAGCATAGGGTAACCCAGGTGCTTTATTTGATTATAAAATACTGGAACAAATGCAATTTTTGTTAGAAAGCAGCTCACCGGGGACAATGAGATTGAAATACGCTTCATAAAAATACATGAACGCAAAACAAACTGTGATGTGAAATATATCAGCATTAGAATCAGTCTCTGGATTCATTTGTGGGATATTTCTAAGCCTCACACTAGGCATTGCTTTTAATCCCTGTGCATGCTGGGAATGCGTGTGTGTGCGTCTCTAATCCACATACAGGTAAACGTGGATCATTTGCTTTACATCTGATATCAGCATAACCAGCCTTAATCCCTATTAGCTCAAATCAAGAATGGGAGGAGGCATATAGGAAACAAAGCTGACAAAGAACAAGAAATAAAGAAAAAGAGAAAAAGGACAAATCTCACATCTGACCATATATTATAAAATAAAAAGAAAATGTAATATTTTACTTTATATTTTATAATGCATGAATTTATATTCTATGTTTTAGTATTTTTGTGATTTATTTTTTTGCAATTTATTTTGTAATTTATTCCTTTATTCTTTCATTCTCTTTCAGTAACATTAATACAACCATTTTTGACATTGTTTTTACAGTAATAAGAATATTTTTTTGAATTACAGTCTTTTACTTAAGCTTAATTATCATAAAAAAGTAATTGTGCAATGCATAAAATTCATACATTTATATTCACTATTGATATTTGTCTGCAAATTAATTTTAAGCATCGAACCAAAAACCTTCAGATCAAAAGGTTATGATTATGAGCAACATAAATTCAGTCAAGCATGTCCAAACTTGAATAGATATGATCCTCCCTTCTTGTCTTTATCCTTCCAGTATGTTTGAGACTCAAACATGCTTTCATTATTGGCATTTGGCCGGTTAACACACTCAATAGGGGCTCTTTTGTGCTGTCTGCATTAGACGCCTAAATATACAACACACTTCCTCCAGCCCTCATCATACTGACAGCTCAAAGCCGCCACATGCAGCGTTTCTTCACAGAGTGCTTCATGTCACGACCAGAGCATTTGGCTCGCCTTCCCCGGGAAACGTCACATTAGACAAAGCCATAAACTCATACTTTATGAGAAACAGCAGCGAACAAGATTAAAGCACATCAAGGGTAAAAGGGTCATTACAGTATACAGCACTGTAACATTTCCCATCATATATAGTTCAGGCAAAACTGAAAATTTGCTAAAGGCCATCCAAGATGTAGATTTGTTTCTTCATCAGATTTGGAGAAATGTAGCACTGCATCACTGTCTCAGCAATGGATGCTCTGCAGTGAATGGGTGCCGTCAGAATGAGAGTCCAAACAGCTGATAAAAACACCACAATAATCCACACCACTCCAGTCCATCAGTTAATGTCTTAAGACAAAAGCTGCGTGTTTGTAAGAAACAAATCCATTATTAAGGCATTTAAACTTTAAACCATTGCTTCTGACCAAAATACAAGTCCATAATCTATAATAATGCTACCTCCAGTGAAAAAGTCCTTTCCTTCTTGTCTCTCACATTGAAATCCACCCACATATATGTTTAGAGCTGTTTTGGCTTGTAAACGGTGCTTGATCTGTGCAGATTTCTCTCCTGATTCAGACCAGACCATTTTTTCACTGAAGGAAGCATTATGGACTCATATTTTAGTCAGAAGCAACGGTTTGAAGTTAAAAGCATCTTACTGATAGATTTGTTTCTTACAAGACACTCAGCTTTTGGCTTCTCAAAACATTAATTGATGGACTGGAGTGCTGTGGATTATTGTGATTTTTTTTTTTTTTTTTTTTTTTTTTCAGCTGTTTGGACTCATTCTGCCAGCACCCAAATAATGAAATATTCATTTTTGGGGTGAACTACTCCTTTAACATCCTTCTGTAATTTTACCATTGATTTCTTAATGAGAGAAACATTAGCTCTTTATGAATGTCCAGTTCATGTTCTTGTCACTTTGTAAATAAGCTGAAATTAACAAATTCTAAGTGTCTGAGCCTGACCAGAGATTTTTTCCTTTGGTCATATCTGATAAATTGCTTTATACTGTACAAACACTTTCTTACATGAAGTTTAAGATTCAATGTAGCACTGGTTTTAATTAATTTGCATGCTATTTTTTTTTTTTTTGTTATGGTACTTGTGCATGTATTGTTTAAGCAGTGTTTTGCAATGTGCAAAAGAAAGCTTTCACACAAAAGCAAAAGACAAATTTATGTCTTGGTTCTGCTGAATGGATTCTACCGCCACCTAACGGTCATGAAGTGAAACTACAACCAACCTTTCATTTGCTGGAAAAGTGAAGTTTACTGGTGTGTAAATCATTTTGTGAGAGTAGGAAAAACGGTTTGTTTCAACGATTATCAAAAAAAGTTCAGAAACTCCATGCATAGTCATGCTACAATTAAGTGCCAAGCATATTAACATTTGCTCATGTCAGTCAAGCAGCAGTCTGAAACTCTCCAAAAGCACAGCTTTAATTCACTGGATTAATGAATCTTCCACACAGCTCAAGCACAAACTCTATACAGGAAGAAAAACCTTCAAAACTGCAAAGCTACAACAAACAACCTGAACAGAAGTCACATTACAGCAACTTTGTTACAAGTCTACTAGCAAATCACATCCACGATTTACCTACAAATACACATCCTGGTTGTCTTTTGCATGTCATGTTGTCAGAAGCTCAGCAGCAAAAGCCATTTTGGCTCAAAACTTGCGTGGCTGTTGAATGCAGATGGAGGTGCGCGGGATGTGAGGTTTCTCCACGCTCGGTCGGACTCGGCTGTGCCGCACAGAAACTGGAGTCTCGGGGAAATCATGACCCAGCTGCAGGAGATAAACATTAAGTGTCAAATAAAACGGTTTCTGATATAAAAGGATTTTTTTTTTTTTTTTAAATCAAATTAAATATAAAAAATGAAAATAAATCAAATTAAAATAATAGTAATAATTAAAACAAAGTAAAATAAAATATATATATATATATATATATATATAAATAAAAATTTGAATAAAATCAGTAATGACTAACAATGATAGTAAAAATACAACTAAAATAAAAAAAATATAAAAAACAAATGTTATTTAATTATAAATAATTTTTTAAATTAAAATAACACTAAATTTAAGTAAAAAAAAAAAAAAAAAAAAAAAAACCATTGACAAACATAAAAATTAACCTGTTACAATTTAAAAAACAAAAAAACAATTCAATTAAAATAAACACCAACACCATTTTCACAACAAACAAACAAAAAGGTATTTAACAAATCCTTCTGCCACTTTGGTAGCCAAACTAGTTGATAAGCACTGGTTTAGAGTGTCAGACACTTTCAAGTGAAATCTAAACACTCACAGATCACTGTAGTGGGTTGATGAGTTCAGAAAAATCAGTCCTAGTTGGACTCAACTCAACTGAACTAAACTCAACTGAACTAAACTGAATTAATGATCCATGTCCTAGTTTCCACTCTCACTCCTATTAAAAATTGCAGAGGAGAGAAGAACAACAACACAGAGCACAGCAGCACCTGTGAAGCCGCTTCAAACTACAGAAGCTGCATTTATGTCTGGTTACTACCATAAACTCACTTTACACTTTAAATACTCTCTGCATTCTAAAGCAGAATCCAAACTGCAGTGCACTATAGGATTGCATTATCTGCCAAGAAGGATTCATGCAATGCAATTAATATCCTGTTATTATGGTGCAACAAACCTTCTCAAGTGGACCAGCCAGGAGAAGACTCAGGTGCTGCATTCTGGAAGGGGTCGGCAGGGACCTGGATAAAGATTAGTATGAAACACTGCCTTCATGGCATGCTGAACGGAACTGCATGATTCATTGATTTCATGCAAAGTGCTGAAGAACAGGTTTCTGCTTTATCACTTTTTAGATGTCTGCAGTAACACCAAAATCATTTATAATGAACAAATAAACGTATCAACTTTGCATTTAAACACTATTTATATTTTGATGTGGACCACAATGCAAAATTTAAAAAAAAAAAAAAAAAAAAAAAGCCACTGAAATGAATGTCACTTCCAGTATGCAACTGCATGATTCATTGATTTCATGCAAAGCAATGAAGCATTTTTAGCAACATTTCTGCTTCATCACCTTTTAGATATCTAACTAAAATCACAAATATAGATTAATAAATAATTAAAATAAATTTGCATTTAAATCACTTTTGATATTTTGTTGCAGACTAGAATGCAAAAAAAAAAATAAAAAAATAAAAAAATAAAAAAGCCATCACCATCAGTGATATGAACGTCACTGTCAGCAGTTTATGTAAACCACTGCATTCCATCTCAGGCCAAGAGATTCCATCTCAAGGCAGCAGATTTTCTATGAAAAATGTTCCTTAAATATCGAACAAACTGCCAGAGAGATTGAACGAGAAAGGAAAAAGCATTTAAAAACATCTGAATTTAATTCAAACTCATCTGCAGGATATGAGAGTTTAGCATCTGCACCATGCGTGTTGTGTGCTGTGAATACAGATGGATCAGAAGATACTCCACCTGGGTTTATCCACTTTCTTGGTCTCTTTCTCCACATTGGTGTGATCATCAGCGCTCTTCTTCACCACTCTTTTTCCTCCAGCTTTCACTACAGAAAGTGCACAACTTCACATAATTTCTGGATAAATCATTTGGAAATTGTTACATAAATGTGAAAGCGTTAGAAAATGTTATAGTTTCATTCTTTATCAGCTTCACAGGCTATTACATGGCAGATACAGACTTGAACATTTTATAAAACTCTAAAATGTAGAATTTTCTAAAACACATTCTATATTATTTACATATTTCATTTATAAAAAAAATATTATAAATATCATAAAAAAGTATTATTTTAAAATATTTAAATTTGTTACATTTATTAATTAATAAATATATTTTTTTAAAAAAAAAAAAAAAAAAAAAAAAAAAAGTTGTGTTCACTTACACTAATGTGACCAGCTCTCATACAAACTTCATTAAAGAAAAGATCAGATAATAATCACTCTTAATTCTAGACAAAGGATAGAATGCAGGGACACCGGCAAAGAATATAAGTATCGCTTTTTATTTTTCCTCTTTCCTACTACTTGTTTCACTTCTGTTTCAGTTTTTTTATAGCCATTTCTTACTATGTGTTAGTAAGTTGTTGTCGTTTCTTTTTTAGCATGCGTGTTTGGCTCAGTGTTATTTTTTAGTATTACTGATAAACTAATGTAGTTTGATTTGTATTATGTCTGTATAGATTTTTTATTAAGTTTTAGTTTTAATTTGAGTTATTTTTGTACTTCAACATACTACATGGAAATGAAATAATATATAAATGGGTGTTTGGCTTAGTGTTATGTTAAAAATCATTATTATACCTTTTGTTGTTTTAATATTTTGAATTGTTTTTAGCTTTATTTTTTGTTTTCATTTATGTGTTTAGCTTTGAAATGTTGTTGTATGCATTTGTCATTTTTATTTAATTTCTTTATTTTCTTAAATGTGCATATATAGTATTTATAGAGTTTTAACTTATAGTTTTAGTTACTTTTTCTTACTTGTAAGTCGCTTTGGATAAAAGCGTCTGCTAAATGACTAAAAGTAAAGTAAAGTAAAGACAAAGTACACACTTTTTCAGCAACATTTTACCCAATTCATTCCTATAAAGTGTTCTGAGTGAGTAGTAAAGAGTCAATTAATTTTCTTATACGAGTCCAATCTCACAAATCTAGTTCGGTTTGTGCGCAAGTTTTGACTGGAGCCCTGTAGATGTCCACTACCATCATCTCAGTCCACTGGCCCTGTTGTTCTGAATATTTGGCAGGTCTGTCGAGGCCTGAGGGTGAGGAGCGAGCAAATATGCGCTCAATAAAACGGTCCGTCCGCTCACATCAGTCTAATAAAGTGAGTGAAGGCAGCACTCCAGTGCAGAATAATAAGGGGAGTGTTCAGTGTTTGTAAAGATTTAAACAGCCCAGAACATTGTGTGAAAGTCATGTGACTAAACTGCATGGTTTTTCGTAACGGAGGTTGTTTGTGTGACACATTAAAGGTGTGAGGCCATATTTAAACCAGCACAGGTGATCACATTTGACCTTTAAAGATATATGACTGTCATACTTGCCCATCACTTTTATATTATATTCTTGCTTTAAGAGATAGTTCTCACAAAAATAATATTTTGTCATTATTTACACACCCTCGAGTTGTTCCAAACCTGTATGAGTTGCTTTGTTCGGAACACAAAAGCCAGTAATTTATTTTGTAGAATGGTTTCTGGTCCCTACTGACTTCCATAGTATTTTTTTCCATACTATGGAAGTCAACGGCTGCCAGTAACCGTTTAGTTAACCACATTCTTCAAAATATCTTCTTTTATGTCCAACAGAAGAATAAAGGTGTGAAACCACTTGAGGGTGAGTAAATGACAGAATTTTCATTTTTGAGTAAACTATCCCTTTAAATTCAACATGAAAGTGTTAATGCACAAGATCACAAAAAATAGTCACCATCATGAGGGGGAAAAAAAAAAAAAAAAAAAAAAAAAAAAACCTATTCAAACGTAACTACAAAAAAAAAAAATGTATACAATTTCGTTACCTGAAAATCTTTTTATATTAGATTATTCTCCAATATATCTCAACACTAATTTTATTTTTATATATATATATATATATATATATATAAATAATATATTTATTTTTATTTTTTTAAATAATGACTGCAAACAACTGCATTTAAAACCTTTACTAAGCAAAATCCCTGATCATTTTAATTTAGACGAGCAATCTGTAAACTCTGAACGCTGTCTAGATGAGTAGTTTGAAACTAGTTTGTTGTTGTGATGGGACACTAAGGAAGGTTTGCACTAATCGACTATAGAAGCAGAAATTGAAAGTAAAGTCTTCTGAACTCACATCCTGTGACCTAGTAAGAAAACAAAGGCTGGATGTGTGTTTTCCTCTCATTGCAAAAACACTGCCTGAACTTGACATGCACAAGCACAGTAACAAAAATAATGCAACACTCAGCACTTATTAGTTAATAAAACACAATTACTCATACATAATTATTAAAACTGAACCGCTGCAAAAAAAAAAAAAAAAAAAAAAAATTTCAAACTACTAAAGCAGTGCAAATAAAACAAGAACTAAGTACAAACGACTTTTAAGCTTCATATGTAACTAAAAGTCCAAACCTGCGGGAGGATGACCAGCTTTGAGCGTGTCTCTCACTCCAGTTTTAGAAAGTTGCACCATTATCAGCTTTTCTCAGTAAACCAGCGACACAAACACTCACTTAGCCCGCCCACTCTCGCTCTTTATACTCTCCAAACCTCAGTGACGTCACGGAGGACGCGCTTGCGTCAAAACAGCACGCAGCAGTCGCTGCCAAAATATTTGTCATGTCAATAAAGCACATCAAAACCGAAAACTGAGCACGTTACATTGTCGAAATGCTGTCTGAATTTATCCACATAGCATAAGAATCGACGTGACTTTCTAAAGGGACCTTGAAACTAGATCAGTGTGTAAACATGGTCTCAAGTGGGCGTTTTTGTGTAGCTTTTCTTAGATTTGTGGTCAAATGGGCACCAAAGTCATATAATTAAGAGCTAATCTTTATATAGCAAGCATTTATGTGCCCTAGTATGATTTTAAAGAAAAAAGGCATTGTTGATTTTTTTTCTTTTAATTTTCCTCACCAAGTCAAGACATCAATGTTAACTAATATACATATTTCCCCAGTTAGCTTAAATAATAACAGTACATTAAGACAATTATTTTCTATTACAAGTTCTCTGAAATATTATGTTTGCATATGCAAATGATGCTTTATTAAATATGCACTACTTTGCATAAAATTCCAGAACATAAATCTGAACATTGCATAAAACCAGGTTCAAAATTCTTGTTTGATTTTGTTGACATATTAAAGGTTTTTACAGAGGGGCTTTTGGATTTCTCTTTTTATCACTTCATAAATCTGAAAATATTGTCAAAAGCCAGAAAAAAAATCACTGATTATAAGAATAAAATGTTATATAAACCGAGTGAGTGATATATGAACAAACCCCTATGTAAAAACCTTCAGAATATATGAATACAGTTGTAAAGTTTGGTGTATGTAAGTGCTGCTAAAGATGAGAAAAAAATGGCCTTTAAAGATAGGTATTGTAATTGAAATCTACAGACTCAAACAGATAAAATGCAATAAAAATAAACACGTAAATGTGTATTTTGGATGTTTTCTTTCCACTTGTCTGAAAGAAGACATGTTATGGAAGCAAAATAGATCCAAATCTCAAAATTGACCAGTGCACGAAAAGAGAATTTTGTCTGTAGTTCAAAGTGCATTAATCATTAACCATTTGTTAAAATGGGGAAAATTCTTTCAGTGTTGTATATCCAACTTTTTCTCCAAACATCAAGGCCGTCAGATCTTTCCACGCGACGGATGTTTTAACCCATGACACATAACACTTCAAGCAGTCAAACATGCTTATTGAAGAAACGCCTGTAAGTATGGGAAAAAGTGTTATTTCCTCAGGGCAGAGGCGAGTTTGAGCATGAAGTGCTCAGAAATAAACTGAACAAACAAGCACAATCAGCTTTATTATGAACAATGTTGATCAGAGGAGGTGCAGCATATTTTGCTTCGTAAAACTGAATTATTTGCAGCCGTTCAGGGAGTTTTAAGAAGGATAGCCGTGGCAAAATCACTATCACACAGGCTCTTGTGGCCTACTTTAAAACCACTATCTGCTGCATATAATCATATTGGCTATTGCTGTGTGATTGAGATACTATTCTAGTTTTAATAGTTTGAATTTTCTGTTTTCATTTTCATTTTACTTAAAAGTTTTAGTACTTTTGTTGTGTGCTTTTGCCATTTTTTTTATTAGTTATTGATGTTTTTAATATGTCTGTATGAATTTTATTGATTTTGATTTGAAGTATTTCTTTAATAGAACTAATAAACTGAATGTGTTTTAAATACACAATAACTGGCTTTATATATTTATCATCAGTCAAATCAATTAGTTTCAAGCTAATACATTTGCTTGTTCCACAGCTAGTCATATTTTAACTGAATAAATGTAATGGTTTTCACAATGAACAGATTTATGCTGATTCTAAGCAATTTGAATAAATTCATTTTGAAAACATGATCAAATCAAACAGATTTAATAATGGTTAATAATACACTATGCCATAATTTTTCTGAGTGCAGATATCTGACCTGTTTCATTACTGACAAATATGCATCACAAATTTGTCAGTAATGTTTATTAGTTTGTTTAAACTGTTTAATAATCCAAATGGATGGACATTTATGCAATTCAAATACATAAATGTTAAATTTAGGCCTAAATATTTAAGCTGAGAAACAGTGAAGAAACAAATGAGGCAACAATCGATCTAATTTAGGGGGAAATCATGTACTTAACAGTCATGAAAATAATGTCTAAAAATATAAATTGGTTCTAAAAATAAACAGGCTTGCAAATTCATTTTCTTTATGCAGAATCTAATGTTTTTCTTTGATTTTTGGGTGAAATGTGACCTGGACCCAAAACTGTGTGTAATATGTCTCTTATTTTCTTTATATATTCTAACCAGATGAAGTATTTCCTGCCAGATATGATGGATATGAGACACACATCTTGAGTCTGTTGTTTAATATGTCTGGAATCTGCAGCGTTTGCTGTTATTGAAGCTGAATGTGTTCCCTGGAGCAGCTTTATGATGGAGGAATGCAGGCCTTTGAGAAATGACTGCTTCAACTCTTTATAACATGACCAGCACCACTAACAATACGCTTCTAGACATGGTCATGAAGCACCATGGAATACATAACATAAACACATACACATAAACATTCAGTACCATGGATTTAGCACTCGATATCATCACAGAACATATTTATAAGTGACACAAACATGTTGGTGGTTAATTTGAAAAATATAATACATGCAACCTGCAATACACCCATAGTCCAGCAGATGGCGGCGGTGAAACGCTTAATAAACGGTTGCTGGACGACGAGGACGCAAAACAGTCTGTGCTGCGCATGCGCTGAAACTTTTTGGACATAAAAACAACGAAATAGCGATCACATAATTAGAGTATTAGCTAAGTTTGTCGTTCTTTTTCATTCTTGAAAGGCATTTCTATGGCTGGTAAAAAGAAGGAGATCAGTTTACAGGTGTGTAGTACGAAACCTTTAATTAGTATCTGTGACTTTAATTAGCATTAAACTGTAAATGAGGGAAAAGTGGGTCTGACTGAAGTTTTATAGTTTGTTTACTTTGTGTGTCAGTTGTAAAATGACTGAAATCTCTTGAAAACTTTTAAATGCAGATAAATATCAATAATGATGATCAATGGAGTGAAGTTTTGACAATGAAAGGGTTAATAGGTAAGTGAATCATCTATCTATACATCTCTCTGTCTGTCTGCCTCTCTATCTTATCCGTCCGTCCGTCTGTCTGTCTGTCTGTCTATCTATCTATCTATCTATCTATCTATCTATCTATCTATCTATCTATTTATTTATCCATCTATCTATCTACCCATCTCTCTCTCTCTCTCTGTCCGTCTGTCCGTCCATCTATCTATCTATCTATCTATCTATCTATCTATCTATCCATCCATCCATCCATCCATCCATCCATCTGTCTATCTGTCTCTTTGTCTGTCTCTCTCTATCCATCTGTCTATCTGTCCATCCATTTATCTATCTATCTATCTATCTATCTATCTATCTATCTATCTATCTATCTATCTATCTATCTATCCATCCATCCATCCATCCATCCATCCATCTGTCTATCTGTCTCTTTGTCTGTCTCTCTCTATCCATCTGTCTATCTGTCCATCCATTTATCTATCTATCTATCTATCTATCCATCCATCCATCCATCCATCTATCTGTCTCTTTGTCTGTCTATCTCTCTATTTATCCATCTATCTATCTATCTGTCTATCTGTCCATCCATTTATCTATCTATCTATCTGTCTGTCTGTCTGACTGTCCGTCCATCCATCCATCCATCCATCCATCTATCTATCTATCTATCTATCTATCTATCTATCTATCTATCTACCCATCTCTCTCTCTCTCTCTCTCTCATCTCTCTCTCTGTCCGTCAGTCCGTCCGTCCGTCCGTCTGTCTGTCTATCTATCTACCTATCTATCTCTTTGTCTGTCTATCTCTCTATTTATCCATCTATCTATCTACCCATCTCTCTCTCTCTCTCTCTCTCTCTCTCTCTCTCTCTCTATCATCTCTCTCTGTCCGTCCGTCCATCCGTCTATCTATCTATCTACCTATCTATCTCTTTGTCTGTCTATCTCTCTATTTATCCATCCATCTATCTACCCATCTCTCTCTCTCTCTCTCTCTCTCTATCTATACATCTCTCTGTCTGTCTATCTATCTACCCTATCTACCTATCTACCTATCTATCTATCTATCTATCTATGGCAAGACATAAATGAATTATCAACTGAATTACAAAACAAAAGCATTTATATAATTTATTAGAAAAAAAGATGCACAAGCACACAATCAAAACTTTTGACAAAAACAGTGAAGAAAAGTGAAGAGAAGAGATCAGCAGCATTTGATCACACTGAGATTCGGCTTTGTACACAATGAAACTGTGCAGCACAGACGTTCAGATATTTCAGGCAGCTGCATCGCTGTTTTCTGTCTCATTACTCTCTGCTGGTCTGTCTGTCTGGTTTCTTATTGTCAAGCAGAGCTGCAGACGTCTGTAAGTGCAGTCTGAGTTTTGCTGTAGTGGTTGTTGTTTGTGTGTGTGTGTGTGTGTGTGTGTGTGTCAGTGGTGGATGTGTACCAGCAGTGGTGTGGACCTTGCCGTGCCGTCGTCAGTCTCTTTAGAAAAATCAAGAATGAGCTGGGAGACGAGCTGCTGCATTTTGCCACGGTAAAATAAGCCGCTCTGGAGATTAGATTGCACACAAACAATCATTCTAAATGTCGTCATTTCTGTCACGCCGTCTTATCATCCCTGCAGGCTGAGGCTGATGGGATTGAAGCTCTGGAGAAGTACAGAGGGAAGTGTGAGCCCACCTTTCTGTTTTATGCGGTGGGTCTGAAACCATCTATCTCACTGGGTGTTTCCCAATCCTTGCTAATTTTTACTGTTCTTAAAAGTAATATTATATTAAAATAAGCTAATAATTACATGGGCGGATATTGAAAACCTGTTCAGGAAACAAAGTTAAATTTCACTCCCAAATAAATGAATGAAAGAAGGAAATATATTTTGCATTTAGACAAAGAACCCTGCTTTTAGGACCATTCAGATTTGATCCATTACACAGCATAATATAAAATTATATATAATTAAGCAAATTTTACCCAAATCTCATTACTGTAATGTTATAAAATTAATAATATATTTTACTCAAATTGTAAATGATTTATATATCATGGAGGTTTCAGTTGCACTGCTATGTAATAAGAATCTGAGAGTTAAAATAACAAAAAAAATAATAAAAACTCTTGTTGCATTACAATATTTGGCATTTGTGGGAAAATAGTGCTTAACTGTCATGAAAATAATGCAAATAGATAAATAAATAAATAAATAAATAAATAAATAATTCTGAAACTATGGAAGCTTTTTTGAACCTTGGGGAACATTTTTGACTTTTTTTTTTTTTTTTTTCATTTTTGACTTTATATTCAAACAATTCTTTTTTTTTCTTGCGATTCTCAAAAAAAAACTGTGAGATGTAAACTTGCAACTGCATGAAGAACATTGAGTAATAAGACAGAAAGTCGTAATTCCAAGAAATAAAAGTCAGATATAAACAGAATTGTGAAATGTAAATTCGTAATTGTGAGGAAAAATGTTAGAATTGTCAGAGTCAGAATTCTGAGACAGATTCTAAAGTTGCATTTACCTTATTTATACTTTTATTCTGTGGTGGAAATAGGCTTCCATGGAAAACAGGCTTTTGAATTTTGTGACATGTTCCTGTGAGTCATCATTTGCTTGCTGTTTATGATGGGCTGGTGTTTTTGTCTTGCGGGACGTCATGTTGTAGGGTGGGGAGCTGGTGTCTGTTCTGCGGGGGCCAAACGCTCCTCTCCTGCAGAGAGTGATACAGGAAGAGCTGAGCAAAGAGAAGAATGTCCTAGAACACGGGGCGGCACGCGGAGCAGTGAGTTACTCCACACACCTGCCCTCATTTCTGTGTGAACGACAAAAGATGACACCTGAATCTGGATGAAAAAAAGATCTGGGATGGAACGATGGAAATGTAGTCCAGTATGAGGTGTAATCTACATCACAGAAACTACTGCTTGCTAAATAATGCATTCATATTATGCATACTATATAATAACTTTTATATCTAAAATAAATTTAAATTACATTTAAAAAAATAAAATTATAACAGAATTGATTATAAAAATTCTCACTTTTATAAATAATATTGTAATAATTAATCGTTTACTATATACTATACAATATATAGTTATCCTCATTTGTAAGTCACTTTGGATAAAAGCGTCTGCTAAATGACTAAATGTGAATGTAAATATAGTAAATGATTAAATTATATATATATATATATATATATATATATATAAATAATAGGGCTGTCAGTCGATTAAAATTTTTAATCTAATTAATTACATGATGTGTCGATTAATTAATCTAATTAATTGCAAAATAAATTTAACTGTGAAAAAATCCACAAAAGATTATTTTAAGCTATTTTTGTGCTAAATGAGAAAGTATTAAGTAGACATTACAAATTGTAGCTTTAGAAAGAAATGTTTTATTTGATTCAACATAAAATTTATTACATATAAACATTTAGGCTACAATGGCCTAACATAAACTATGAAATAAAAAAGAAGATAATTTGAAAAACATCTCAGTATTTTTCGTTCATACAATGAAAGTCCCTGGTAACCAAAAAAGCTTTGTTACCAACAGTCTTCAAAACACCTTTTTTATGTTCCACAAAAGAAAGGTTTGAAACAACATGAGGGTGGGAATTTTTATTTTTTTGGGTGAACTCTCTCTTTAATGTTTTTATTTATTTATTTATTTATCATCATTATTGTCATTTTTATTATTATTATTATTAATATTATTATTTTGATTAAATGATACTCTAAATAAACTAAATCTGCCAGCAGGTGGCGGTAAATGTCATCATTTGATTCCAACAGCTGATTCATTCAGGAATTAAGTAAACTCTTTATAAATGGGCCTTTGAATCATTGGTTCACACAATTAGTTTAAAACACGGATTCATGCAGAAACTAAACGTTGCTGTGATGCTGGCTTTATAAGGTAATGTTCTCTGCAAAATTGAGCAAAAACACATAACATTGTGTTTAAAATATAACACGATATCAACTTATTTACTGAATTATTGTATAAAATCACATAATCTTGTGGTATTCGGGACAAAATCAGCACTCATGCAGTACTGCTCTCCCTGCTCGTTTGATATTGTATGTTACAAATATGAGACAAAAACTCATACGTGGCATTTTTTGCCCCAATATTTAGAATTTTAGGGCATAACTGCATTTATGCATCATATTTATCAACTGTATGAAATGTAAAATAACGTACAGTTCTGGGGGCGGGGCCAGTGTGTTAACTGCGTTAAAATATTTTAATTGTGTTATTTTTTTCATAACTAATTAATTAAGTTAATGCGTTAAACTGATAGCCCTAATATATATATATATATATATATATATATAGCTCTTATATATATATATATATATATATATATAATTTGTAATTATTTAAAGTATTATTAAAAAATTATATTAACACCAAATTAAAAATAAAAATAAAATTGTTAAAAATAAAATTTTGATTATTATTAATATAGTAAAAAATTAAATCATTTACAATATACTATATATACAATATATTGTAAAGGATTAAATATAAGTAATATAAGTATATACTTTTGTTTTAAATTTAAATTATATATATATATATATATATATATATATATATATATATATATATATATATATACACACATCATTTTCACTTATTGTTAGGGATTTTTGGATTTTTTAAACAAGTAACATGAAAGAGAAATTTGAAGATCTGAAGAAATCATGTGTTACTCCAGGTAACAGATGAAAGTTTAACTGAGGAAGAAGAAGTGAATGATGACATTAAGGATCATCCACATGATGAAGATGTGTTTGGTAATGATTTTCCTTCATTAAACGTCATGCTTAATTGTATTTGTCCTGTTGGCTGAATTTAACTGCTTTGGTTTGTTTTTAGTTCCTGCTGATAAGTCTTGCACAGTGGCAATAATAAAGCCAGATGTGGTGGCACACAGCAAAGCAGATGAGATTATTATGAAGGTAAGAGCTCAGTTTAAGGCATAAATGAACCCCAAAATAAAATTTGTCATTATTTTTTTTCACAATCAATCATTTGAAACCTCTATGCTGTTAATATTTACACGTTTGGAACAATATGAAGGTGAATAAATTGTGAAGAACTTACATTTTTGCATAATTTTAAGTTGCTTATATTCATATGATATTTGCACATGGAGCTAAACTATTTATTCCTGAATGCATATTTTGTTTCTAGATTCAGGATGCAGGTTTTGTGATTTTGGCCCATGAGGAGAGAACGCTGAGTGAAGCAGAAGCTCAAGACTTCTATCAACACAAAGCCGCAGAGGTAAAATGAAGACAAAGTCTAAAAATAGCCCATGTTTTTGAATGTTTTTGCTGATGGTGTGTAATGGCAGAATGCCAGTTTGTCATGTGAAGCGTGTGTGTTCTTCCAGCCTTACTTTCAGGAGCTCATCCAGTTTATGTCGAGCGGCCCGTCGCATGTCCTGGTCATTTCTAAGACAGAGGGCTGTGAGGACGTCATTCCAGCCTGGCGGGAATTCATCGGTCCACCGGATGTTGAAGAAGCCAGGAGGACGGAGCCGGAGAGGTACTTCATTCCCAGGAAAAGAAATATATAGACTTTATATGGGAGTGACACATGAACATATGTGACATTTTTATTACGGTAATGAAAAGAAAGATCTCATTATTTATTTAATGATGAAATTTTATCAAGGGACTATTAATGTATATATATATATATACACACACACACACACAAAAAAAATCAGTATAAATAAATAAATAAATAGCTATTCCAGGAAGGATGATTTTTCAAATTATGTCAAATTGTTTCAATAATGTCATAATGCAAAAAAAAAAAAAAATTCAATCTAGATGTTCCTAAAATAGTTTTGCAAAACTAAAACTAAAGCTACTAAAATATATTAAAAAAATAAAAAAATACAAATAAAAGAAAAAAGTAAAAAAGAAAAGAAAAAATTAAAAATACCTGAAAATAACTGAAATAAAATTACGTTTATTAAGAAGTACTTAAAGTTACTAAAACTGAAATTAAAAATAAAGTTTAAAAGAAATATAAAAAACCCCAAATACTAATAAAACTGAAAGCCCATAAGCACATAAAATTACTAAAACTTAAACTAAAATTAAAATAAGAACTGAAAATAAACAAGCTAATTTGAAATATTAATAAATAGTGTGTACTACAATAGTATATAAATAATACTAAAATAAGTTTCAGTTTTTTATGATATAAATAAAAATTAGATATAAAATTAAAAACTTAAATGAAAATTAAAAAATAACTATAAATAACTGAAATAAAATTAAGTTGAAGTACTTCAAATTACTAAAACGGAAATAAAAATGAAGCTGAATAGAAAGATAATAAATCCCAAATACTAATAAAATTGACAAAAGCACATAACAAAATTACTTAAACTAAAATTTAAATAAAAACAGAAAATATAAAAATAGAAGCTAATTTAAAATATTAATAAACAGCGTATACTATAATAGTATATATATATATGGTTTTTTAAAAATTATTTAAAGTTATTATTAAAACTCCCTGATTTTGTTATGCCAGTTATACATAATGGCATGGTCTCTCTTCATAGGCCTAACATAGAGTCTCAGCAATTCCCTGATGTGTGTATAATGTAATTTTATAATTAAATCTAATCTAAGAGTGATACGAGGGCGTTGCGTTGTCATTCCATATTGTGCTCACAGATTTGAGCTCTAACAGTTATAGCACAACGCATCCTGTGTGGACTCCTGCCTCCCTCCCTCTGCCCTGGCGGAGAACCAGCAGTGAGACCATCTGCTCTTCTCTTTCTCTGCTTCTCCATCCATCCTCTCTGGCCGCTCTCTGCTCTTCAGCTTGCGGGCTCAGTACGGCACCGAGACTCTTTTGAACGCTCTACATGGCAGCAGCGACAGCGAGCAGGCCAGCAGGGAGCTGGCGTTCTTCTTCCCCAACTTCAGGATGGCGATGGCGGACTCGGGGCCGGAACAGGAGCATGTGGAGAGGACGCTGGCGCTCATCCGCCCAGACGCTGCCAGGGAAAACAGAGGCATGTGCCAACATTACGTTTACACGCGCAGACAGATACTCCTGCATTCGACGAGTGCTTTAAACTCAAGTACTAGTTAAAAGTTTGGACACACTTGACTTTTGATGTAAAGCCACAATGTAACACTTTGAGTCAACCTACATGTGACTGACATCTATTCCCATACTTCCATTTTAGTGTTATTTTAGTATTTTTATAATTGTCTTATTATATGTGACCCCGGACCACAAAACCAGTCTTAAGTGTCAATTTTTCAAAATTGAGATTTATGCATCATCTGAAAGCTGAGTAAATAATCTTTCCATTGATGTATGGTTTGTTAGGATCGGACAATATTTGGCCAAGAACTATTTGAAAATCTGGAATCTGAGGGTGCAAAAAAATCTAAATACTGAGAAAATCGCCTTTAAAGTTGTCCAAATGAAGTTCTTAGCAATGCATATTACTAATCAAAAATTAGTGCAGTATATATTTACAGTAAGTGACAAAATATCTTCATGGAACATAGATCTTATAATAATCGTGATTTTTGGCATAAAAGAAAAATGGATAATTTTGACCCATGCAATGTATTTTTGGCTATTGCTACAAATATACCCCAGCGACTTAAGACTGGTTTTGTGCTCCAGGGTTACATATTACAGTACTACCTTTTGAATTAAATTATAAAAATATTTATCGATTTTAAATATAATACTTTATATAAATATATTATTTTAAGCTTTTTATTTTCAGTTTTCATTTTTAGTTTAGGATTTAGTAATTTTGTTATGTGCTTTTGCCATTGTTATATATTTTTTATATTTCTGTTTGGGATTATTTCAACTTCAGCAATATTTTAAGATTTTTATTATTATTTTTTTTTAATATTTTTAGTTTTCATTTTAATTTTAGTTTTAAGTTTTAGTAATTTTGTTATGTGCTTTTGCCATTTTATTATTTATTATTTGGCGTTATTTCCATTTCAGCATTATTCTAGAATTATTTGTATGCTATTTTAATTTGTATTAATAATATATTTATTAATATTTAAAATATTATATGTTATATAAATATTAATGTTATAAGTGTTTATTTTAGTTTATTTTTATTTTTCAATTTAATTTTAGTTTAGGTTTCAGGAATTTCGTTATGTGCTTTTACCATTTTTATTAAGGTTTTTTTTATTTCAGTGTTATTTTAGTATTACTTACAGTATATGCTATTTTAATTTATATTAATAAAATATTTATTAATACTTTATTAATATTTTTAAAATAACATATATATTAATGGTTTAAGCATTTATTTTTAATTTTCAGTTTTTGTTTTAATTTTTCAATTTAAGTTTTAGCACTTTTTCAAATTCTAAGAGATTTTCTAAATATTTCTATTTAGCTTAAATTTTTTTAGTGTTATTTTAGTATTATTTATATGCTATCATAATTTTTATTAATTAATAAAATATTTCTTAATATTTTAAATACAATCTTTTAAATAAATAATATTATAAGCTTTTATTAGTTATTTTCACTTTTCATTTTAATTTTAGCTTAAATGTTAGTGATTTTGCTATATGCTTTTTTATTTTATTTTATTTATATTTTTGTTTCAGCTTTAGTACTTCATCTTATTTCAGTTAGTTGCCAATTTCATCAAAAAATTTTCATAAAATATTTTATTATTTTAAAATATATTTATAAAATATATTATTTTATGGCATCTTTAAATTTTATTTAAGCTTTATTTCAATTAATTGAAGTTTTAGTTAGTTTCAGTTAGTTTTAGTTTCCATTAACAATAACAACACTGTTCCATTTGTGTTATTTTGTAGTTTCAATGATTTTACTGTTATTCCACAATGTGTGAAACAATCATAATAAAGAATGAGTAGATGTGTCCAAACTTTTGACTGCTAGTGCAGAGTAATTAAGCTGGAGCGTTTACGGTCAGGGAGTAAAGTGTAGATGTGTTTGTAGAGGAGATTCTGGGCCGGATCCATGAAGCAGGATTCACAGTGGCCATGGAGAGAGAGGTCATGCTGTCTGAGGATCAGGTCAGGCAGTTCTACAGCGATCATCTGGAGCAGGAATATTTCCCCAGCCTGCTGGAGAGCATGACCAGGTGAGCGATCACACATCTGATGCTGTGGAAAAGCCACAAGAGGCTGTGCTGAGTCAAATGGTTTATTACTTAAAAGAGCAGCATTAGTGAAATGATAACAGATGCCAGTTTTCAACATATACAGTACAAGCATGCATTATTAATAATAATTTGAATTATTGCCAAGCAATGTAGCTAATGTAATTTTATAATGGTTTCAGTAAATGATTTCAGAATTTTCATTTTTGGGTAAAGTAAAATTTAAAAAAGCTTCAGCTTGAAATTTATAGTTACTGAGGCTAGTTTTGAAAATTAGCATACAATGGCATTTTTGAGCAGTTCTCATTTTTGGATGTCAAAACATGATTATTATCGTTAGTTAAAATTTTTAACAAAAATTTTCAAAACAAGTATCATTACAGTATCATTACTTAAAATAAATGTTCCCTAATATATATATGTGACCCTGGAGCACAAAAGCAGTCTTAAGTCGCTGGGGTATATTTGTAGCAATAGCCAAAAATACACTGAATGGGTCAAAATTATTGATTTTTATTTTATGCCAAAAATCATTAGGATATTAGGTAAAGATCATGTTCCATGAACATATTTTGTAAATTTCCTACCGTAAATATATCAAAACTTCATTTTGACAATTTTATAGGCGATTTTCTCAATATTTTGATTTTTTTGCACCCTCAGATTCCAGATTTTCAAATAGTTGTATCTCGGCCAAATATTGTCCGATCCTAACAAACCATACATCAATGGAAAGATTATTTATTCAGCTTTCAGATGATGTAGAAATCTCAATTTCGAAAAAATTGACACTTATGACTGGTTTTGTGGTCCAGGGTCACATATATCCTGATATATATATATATATATATATATATATATATATACATACAAACATTTTCGTTACTTGAAATAAATGTAGTATTTAATGAACATTTCTCATTTTTGTTTGAAATAAAACTAGATTAAAGATAATACATAAAAATGTATTAATACTATAAAGACATTTTCAAAAATCACTAAAAATGACAAAAACAAAATTAAAACTTGAAAATTACAGTGCAAACAAAATATAATTATATAATCTAATTCAAAACATTAACAAAAACTACGATAGTATACCAATGATACTGAAATAAGACTGTCAAAATGCTAATTATTAGATATAAAATATACCATTCATTCCGAATTATGAATGCTATCTCATCGAATCTGAAGACAGCAAAAAAAAAAAAAAATAAAAAAAGTCAAGGGATTTATATCTTCAACTTAAGCATAATTGTGTAAATGACGTAAAGAAGCCAGAGGACTTACAGCGTGTAATGGAGAGTCTCTGCTGTCCTTCACAGCGGGCCTGTGTTAGCATTAGCGCTAGTGAAGGAGCGAGCTGTTGAACACTGGAGGAACATCCTGGGACCCAAAGACCCCATCCAGGCTAAGAATGAGCAACCTGACAGGTAAACTGAGATTTATAATAGTTTGATTTCTTCAGGACATTTCCCTCATTTGCTCAACTCAATGTGTTGTTGTATATCATATCATGTTTATAAATCATAGATGTGTTTAGATGGGCAGTGTGTTTGTGTATGTGGTTCTGATCTAGCCTGCGAGCCCAGTTTTCCAGTGGGAACTCCAGCATTAATCAGCTTCATGGCAGTGGAAGCTCAGAGGAGGCGGAGAGGGAGATCGGCTTCTTCTTCCCACCGGAGAACACGCTCGCTGTCATTAAACCAGACACTGAACACAAGGGTATCATATCATATATTAGCTGTGTGTTTGAGCTGCATGGTTCACACTTACATCACAGCAGTGCTGACAATATGGAAGAAGAATAGTGTTCAGGTTTTAGTTTTTGGTTCTGTGTAAATGAAATACTGTGTCAGAAACACTGTGCAGAATAAGGCGACTGTGAATGGTTAAACAAACAAAAAATGAATATGAAAACGTACGAAAGAAGACAAATCACAATTCAGTATGCAACATTTAGTTGAATCAATGCCAGTGGGAGATTTTACTTTTTTTTTTTTACTTTCTGAAAAGTAGAGTTTAAAGATGCACAGATACACTTAACATTGAAATAAAAATAGTCTGAATGAAGTCAGATTGAATTTATTGTATGAAATGTAATAGAGTGGCTAGAGCTTCTGAACAAAGCCTATTTAGAAATGTGGAAATATCAATACAGCAATGCTTTTCAAACACTATAAACATGTCAACATGTTAAAAACTGCTGACACTGCTGAAATATAGTGCAAACTACAAGTTAAAAACAGTTTGCAGTCAGTAAGACTTTTATTGTTTTTTAAAGAAGTCTCTTCTGCTCACCAAGGCTGCATTTATTTGATCAAAAATACGGTAAAAATAGTTATTCCAATATTATTCCAATTCAAAAAACTCTTTTCTATGTGAATATATTGTAAAATGTAAGTCGTTGCTCTGATCAAAGCTGTATTTTCAGCATCATTACTCCAGTCTTCAGTGTCACATGATCCTTCAGAAATCATTCTGCTCAAGAAACATTTCTGATTATTAGCAATGTTGAAAACAGTTGTGCTGCCCAATTTGTGGAAACTGATACATTTTTATTTTGATAATACTTTTGAAATTTCTATTCATCAAACAGCATTTATTTGAAATGTGTCTTTTACAACATTATAAATGTTGTTACAGTCACTTTTGATCAGTTTAATGCGTGTTTGATTAATAAAAGCGTACTTTATTAAAATCTTACTGACCCCAGACTTACAAATGGTGATGTATATTAAATGAAAAAGTAAGATTACTAATAACACGAAACTCACTGTTTATTTGGTCTGGTTCTGCTCATATCAGAGGAAATCATGGAGGAGATTCAGGCCAGAGGATTCACAGTCTCCCGTCTGAAGGACACGGTTCTGTCCAGAGAGATGGCGGAAGAGTTTTATAAAGAGCACTGAGAAAAACCCTTCTTCAGTCAGCTGGTGGATTACATGTGTCGGTGAGTTCACCATTAAACCTCACTGAAAGGCTTCAAGCAGAACACAGATAAGATCAAACATGTTTGATTTCTTTACAGTGGCCCATGCACAATGATGGTTCTGACGAAGGAGAACGCGGTGCAGGAGTGGAGGTCGGCCATGGGCCCCACGGACCCCAGCGAGGCGAGACAGACGGCCCCGGAGTCTCTGAGAGCACGCTTCGCTAAAGACATGCTGGAAAACGCCGTCCACGGATCCTCCAACACTCAACACGCACACCAGAAGATACAGTTCCTCTTCGGAGACATCAGCTCTGAGAGCGCGATCATCGCCGCCGCCGCCGCTTCTCCTGCGTTAGGTGCGCAGAATGATCAAGTGTTCCTCCATCTGTTGAGATAAAAGTTCAAATCTAAAACAAATGTTTTCATCTGGGGATAAACACATAGGATATTTACATAATATAACAGGGTTTCTGCTAGTTTTATAAAGGTAAATTTAGGACTTTTTAAGACCAATTACAGAAAATTGTAAGGAATAAACCGAAGGGAACACAATACGTCAATAAAATCTAAATGTCTAAGGAGAAACACAATAAGTTGCATTAGCAGCACTTTAAAGTTTGAAAATACCACTTCAAACTAATCTCCATTACTTTTTACAAAAATTAGCTGAACCACAATATGGAAATAACTTTACTTTTTTGTTGCGTGATGTCTTTTTGTCTGGGTTTCCAGTGCAAATGTCTAAAAATTCTTCAATCAAGATAGATGCAAAAATAACAAGTTGTCTTGTTTTCTGAGGAAAGCATCAAAATAAAATGAAGGAGTTTATGCATAAAAAGGGGACAAATATCAGATATCAAATATCAGAAAAATCAACTTAATTCAACAGGAAAACAAATTTTCATATCCCATTGGAAGATATTAGTTCTTGTTTTAAATGCATCTCAAGTAAATTGGTCTTGATTTAAGGATGTTTAGATATTTGAATTGGAAAACACTGAGGTAGAAGTTTTTTTGCAGTGCATGCAACATTTCATGTCACGTCATTGTGAATTCCAATTTGTAGCTGGGCAAATTAAGGCTTTTTAAGCCTTTAAGTGTGTGTATGCATATATCTATATAGATAGATGGATAGATATTTAAGAATAACTTTTAATGAATGTCCTGTCATCCACAGAAACAGAGGAGAGCTTTGCAGAGCTCAAGAATCTACAAACATCAAGATCTCCATCATTTGATGAGCTGAAGAACCAGACAGAGCCGAGCTCAACAGGTTCAAAACTGAACAAACAAGTCCAAACATATAAACTCTGTCATTATTTACTCACCTTCACGTTACTCTAAAAATCTACTCTGATATTTGCCTGTCACTACGAGCTGCCACGGCATATACAGAATGAACAGGTGAATAAATAATAACAGAAGAAGATTTAAGGTTAGCTGTTCCTTTAGTCCAGGGATTTGAGCGTTGATGAAAAGCAAAAGAAATGGATAATTAAAATAAATAAGTTGGGCTTCACAATTCACCGAAATCACGATATAGCCTACAAAAGTACTTTTTTAGTCAGATGTAAACACTAACGTCAACATTACTCCTCTTCTCCACATCCAGGAGGAGCTGAAGAAATGAAGCCTGAGATGACAGAGAGTCACCCAGCATCCTCTGATGAGACTGAAGCGCTAGAGACGCAGGACACAGGTCTTTATCTCAATGACTGGGGATGTACACGTCAAGAACCCAATGGAACTGAATGGAGAGTTATAATAAATAAATTAGGCTGCACAATTAAATGAAATCAAACTGATCACGATATAGCCTAGTGTAATCGTCAAATCAAAGGATACAGTTTAATGAAATGATTATTATATATTCTGTTGTGCTGTGTTTCACTTTATTTATGTTCATGTAATTTACATTTCATTTATGTGGACAGGATTCCACCAAAATAAAAACTTGAGGATTTGAAATGTTAAAATCTCAATGTTTGAAAGTGAAGAATTAGTATTGGGAATTATTTAAAGTATATATTTTTTTTATTTTACAGTACAGTTATATTTTACAACAGTAATACAGATCTGTCTTCATTTTTAGGTCAAATTAATAATAATAATAATAATGATAATATTATATTTGCATGTCATTTAACCATTAACCAACATCACAGAACTGTAAATATATGTAAAAATTATTGAAATATTAACTTCTGATATAAAAATATCAGGGGGACTTTTTTTTTTTTTTTTTTACGTCTAAGGGGTTCGTCTGACAAAAAAGATCGTGAGTCTCTGCATTAGTCCTACTTATTAACTAGAAGTGAAAAGGTCACACAAAAGTCAGCATTACCCTTCTTTTCCACACCTAGAAGGAGCTGCAGAAATGAAGCCTGAGACGACAGAGAGTCACCCAGCATCCTCTGATGAGACTGAAGCGCTAGAGACGCCCACATCCAGCCCGCAGGACACAGGTCTTTCTCTCAATGACTGGGGATGTACATGTCAAGAACCCAATGGATAATTAAAATAAGTACATTAGGCTGCATAATTATTTGAAATCAAACTGAAATCGTGATATAGCCTAGTATAATTATCAAATCAATATAATTATATAGTTTACTATATTATAGTATAGTTTCACTTTATTTACATTCATGCAAAACAAAAGCTTGAGGATTTGAAATTTTAAAATCTCAAGGTTTTGAATGTTTGAAAGTGAAGAATTAGTATAATGACCTGCAGTGTAAAATAAAATTACTATAATTATTTTAAAATATTTATTTTTATTTTACAGTGCAATTAAAATTTACAACAGTAATATAGTTCTGTCTTCATTTTCAGAGGCCAAATTAATAACAATAGTCATAATAATAATAATAATAAAATTGGCATTATATGACAAAATAATATCAATATAAATTTTATGCAGGTCTATGAGGCCTACTGAAATATTTATTCTCAAATAAAAATATCAGGGGGACTTTTTTTATGTCTAAGTGGTTTGACTGACAAAAAAGTTTGCGAGTCTCTGCTTTAGTCCTTCACTTGTGTTGAAAGTCAGATGTAAACACAAAGTCAGCATTCCCCTTCCTCTCCACATCCAGAAGGAGCTGAAGAAATGAAGCCTGAGACGACAGAGAGTCACCCAGCATCCTCTGATGAGACTGAAGCGCTAGAGACGCAGGACACAGGTCTTTCTCTCAATGACTGGTCATATACGAGTCAAAAACAAGTTTATACAGTGATCCTTCAGACATGAGACAAAATATGTTTCTACTCTGGACATTAATGGTCAGATATGAAGGAAACATTTCTAAAAATCAAAGTCAGCCTTCATCCTGAAGGTCCATATTTCAGCAATCACAGGCTCTGCTGAGTTATGATGCTAGGTAATTATGCTCCTGTTTTTGTTTTTTTTTGTTAAAACAATCACCTATTGTAAAGAAAAAGATTTTCACTCACTTCAAATAGATCTTATTAATAGCTATCAAATCCAGAAAACAGAATGCCTTATGCATTTTAATATGCAAATGAATGTGATCAGATTCAGTAGATGGAGTATTTTATCTAGTGGTGTTGATGCAGTGAGGTACAGCAGGAAAAAAAACTGGAAAAAATGGAAGCAGCAGCATGTTGCATCCATGTATAAATGAGCCGAATTAATCAGAAATGATTCCTTGGGTGAATTAGCTTTTATTTCTTTCACCGCTAACCTTTTTTTTGTTCCATGTCTCAAGATTCAGTGATCTGTTAGACATACATAACAGAAGAATATATAAAAACAACAACAACAACATTAATCACACAAAATTAGTGACGTTATACTGTAATTATAAATCAACTTTATTTCAACTTTTACTTGTGGTGTAAAGTTTGTCTTCTGTATTTCAGGGGATCAGGAAAACTTATGAAATTTGTACAATCATCTGTCAAAGAAGAAGACGACAGGTAAAGGTGAGGTTACGTGATTATATCAAAAACATTCATGAGAACCAGTATTAATATAATTAAAAACAGTGTAATCTGATTCACAAACAAATGACTCTTTCATTAAAAGAATCAGTTCATACAAGGATCAGCCTTAAACTTTGATGCAGTTAAGCTGTTTGTGGTTTTTTAGTATCACTGATATACTATTTAACTTGTATTTTAATTTTAGTTTGTGTTTTTTTATTTTTATGTCTATACAGTTTTTAAGATTTAGTTTATTTAGTTTTAGTTATTTTAGCACTAAATGCAACTTAAAAACTAAATGAAAATGAGTTGAATTTTTTTATATTTTATTTCAATTAATGTTTATTTCAAGTAATGCCATTTTTTTCATGGTTTTAATTTTAGTTACTGATAATAAGCCTGTTTTGTAAGACATAATGATATGATGTGTTTTTTTTTGTTCTCTATCAGTTTGGACCTGAAGGCGTTTGGATGTGTAGCAGCTATAAAATAGCCAGTGATTTCTTCTGTCAAACATCTTGTAAGAATCATTTACATCATCTTGTGAATTAAAGGCTCTGAAAACACTCTTGTCCTTTTTTTACTTTTTTAATACTTAGTGATAGGCTGATCAGATTGGTTGAAACTCTCATTTTTAGGCTTTATTTAATTATTTTTTGTCACATACAAAAACAAGTCCAGTGATTGGTTTTCAATCAAACTGAAACACTTCATGTTATTTTATGCAATAATTTGCATTCTTACTGATCTTGATCAACTAAAGCAAGAACTAAAGCAAGCATCTCCTCCTCAAAGGACCTCTGGAACATCTCAGATCTCAGTGATGTTCAGCTGATGAGGGTCCTGACAAACAGGGGAAAAAAAAAAATTCAATTCCCATTATTAACTATTTTGCAATAATAATAACCAACTATTCTAACTATTCAATATTAAGTTTGAGTTTGAATTTATTTTAAATTAATTCTAAAAGCTAAACCTGAATACATTAATATAATATAATAAATAATGATGCAATGGAAGTCCACAGTGTTTCTATAAATGGCTGAATATGATTCATTTTTAAACATTCTCACATCAAATACTGATCAAGTCAAAAGTCTACATACTAACCTTGCTGTGAAAACTGGCAGATTCTGCCTTCTCTGAAATGTTGGATTCAGACAAACCGACCGAACCTCATTCCCTGCATTATCAGAATCAGAATCAGAATCAGAATGAGCTTTATTGCCAGGTATGTTTACACATATGAGGAATTTGTTTTCATGACAGAAGCTTCCGCAGCACAACAGAATGACACTGACAGAACAAAAAACACAGATAATAAAAGAAGAATTAAAAAGAACAAGTAATAAGGAATAACAATATACAAATTGACAATTGTATGTACAGGTATATAACAGTAGACAGTTTTGTATATGCTGGTATATTGTGTGCAACTGAAATGTAGACTAAGTATGTGTGTTAGATAAATATGTGTATAAGTAGTGTGTGTACCATAATTATTGTCAAGTGTTCATGAGATGGATTG
>JAFVLL020035109.1:0-34800 GCA_021397915.2 Tor tambroides | reverse complement strand
TCCATGTAACGTTTGCAAAGTTCTATTAAATATGGTGCTGTTTTTTAGTAAGCAGTTGTTGTCGTAGTGATGGACGGGTTCTGTGTATATCTGTTATTTTTATGATTTATCAGTGGTTGGTTGTGCTGATCTGGTATGTTATATTCCTTCTTGCGATTTTTGCTTGAGTCAGTTTTTGTAAGTTCTTTCACTCTTTCTTTCTGTCTCAGTCTCTGTTTTGTTGTCTGTATTTGTGAAGAAAATTTATGGTTGCAAGCCTCTAACCTGAACCATGAGTGAATGCCTTGTGAATAAATGGATTTAACGCTCGCGCTCACCGGTTTCTTAATAAAGGACATTTTTAACAGATTTTATCTCGCTGTCTTATTCTGAACATCTATTAATATTCATCTACACAGTCAGAAATGGTACCCGACTCCATTCCTCAAGGTTTCTCTTCTGCAGTTTATTAATTACATTGCCTTGCTATTTTAGTTTGCGCCTGTTTTTTTTTTTTTTTTCTTCTTCCAAGATTTGGAAGTTTGTGCTCCCGCTGTGCCTGTGGATCTGTTTCTCTAACCCAGATCCCACTGCTAGCTGTTACAGAACACAACAGTATAAAACAGCATCTTCCATGAAGCTCCAAGTGCTACTTTTCAACTTTTTTGACTTATATGTTTAGTGCATCAGATACTGTTATAAATAGCATTTTATGTTTTAATATGTAATGTTTTAAATACATTATATGTATTAAAAACATATTACAACAACAAGCAGTTCATAATATGTTCTTGATCGGTCAGCCATTATTGATGAAGAGGTTAATCAAGTGAAATCATAACATAACCCAGCTTTGGAGTAGTTTTGGAAAAGACAGGTTTTGGTTTATTCTGTGGCATTTGTGGTGATTTTAGTGATTCAGCTGTGTCCCCTGCCCCCATCGGCCCCTCTTTCTATAGACCCCAGGAATGTCACACCCTCTCAGACAGACCGCAACAGCTGTAAGGCGAGAGAGAGCGCGCACATGGCACTGGCTATTTTTAGAGTTCATTCAGACTAGAACATCTCTCCTCTTCTCTTTCGCTGGACGTGGCTGTTCCTTCTGGATCTCTCCTCGGCTGAAAGTTCTGGAGAAGTTTCACAGTGGCCGTGCGAGTTCATAAGTACCCGAGACGAACGCAGGACAGAGCATATAAACAAGGAAATTGTCCAGCGACAACGTGAAAGTCAACCTAAATATCTTAACAGGCCAACATGGCTCTACTGTGTTACAACAGAGGCTGCGGAGGTCGATTTGATGCTGACAAAAACTCAGACGGTAAGAAATAATTCATTTTTACTATTTATCAATATATAGCCTATTGGGAAAAGTATATTATCTTGAACTGTATATATGTTAATTGTCCATGTGAAGGTCATGGTTGATATTACAGGCCTGATGTTACAAATCTACCAACAACTTTTAGAGTTTGACAACTGAAAGAGAAGTGCTTTATCACTTTCTGTAGATACCAGTGAAACAGTTGTTTTGGAGATGGAATTATATAAATAGAGGCGAGGCAAGCCAAGAGTTGATTGCAGTGTGAATGAGATTAGCAGGCCTCAGAGATACTGGGGGCCAGGACTTAACTTTGATTTCATTTTGCAACAAGAAAGCCTCCATTTATCCTTCCAATTGGAAATTGTAGAAAAGGTGATTTAGCTAGTGTCTGTTCTTAGAAGTTTCTTGGATCCATTAAGTCTCAAGCACATTTGGAGGTGTTCTAATCAAATGTTACTTCCATAAATGGCTCATCTTCCTACTGTTATGTGTGTCATGTAGGCTACAGTAGGCTACTGAGTCCTAATGAAAAAATAGTAATTCTGTTGACAAATGTCTCCTGCTAACCCTCTTTTCTCTCTCACCCCTTAAAGTTGCCTGCCAGTTTCACCCCGGAGTGCCAATCTTCCACGATGCCTTAAAGGTGAGCTCAGATGTGTCTGGCAGTCTTTTTGTTTAGACAGCAGCGCGCGCGCTCCGTACAGACCGCCGGCTGCTCGGTTCTGTCGTAACTTGATAAGCGCGTCGTCGGCGTGTTTGCCTGCCTCTTAGGGAGCCTAATATCGATGTTTTTTTGTTCTTGGCTGTCTGATGTGTTTCTTTGTTTGGGTTTTTGTCCTCAGGGCTGGTCCTGCTGTAAAAAGAGGACGACAGATTTCTCTGAGTTCCTGTCAATCAAGGTATGCTAATAATATGCTAATATGCGACGTTTTCGTCTCAAGCTGCTCTTCATGCGCCGCACGTAACTTACAGTAGTACAGAGTGAAACAAAGTGACAGAATATGTCTCAGACATCCTCGAAATACTTAAACTAGCTATATCCAGTAACACTTTACAGTGAGGTTCCACTTGTTAACATTAGTTACTGCAAGTAGTGGGCTTGTAAGTGAATATTAGCTATTGTATTATGGACTTTGTTTAAAAAATCGCTAACAATTTACAATACGGTCCGTTAACTAATTAGTTAACATTAATCAATGTATTAACTAATGTTAACTAACAATGAGCAATACATTTGATACAGTGTTTATTACTCTTTTTTTAACTTTAATTAATAAAAGTACAACTGTTCGTTGCTAGTGTTAGCTCAGGTCCATTAATTAATATGATCAGTATAGGATCAGGAATAGGATTAGTAAAGGTTGAAAATGTAAATGCTTTACAAATACTTTTCATTGGTCATATTAACTAATGCAGTTAACAAATGGAACCTTACTGTGAAATGTTACCACTTAACAGTTATTTAACATAATCATAGATTGCTAAATGCTGTAAAAATTGTTAATTCATTATATACATTTTAACTTATGAACTGAACCTTCTTGAGAAGTGTTATAAAATGTACCAGTATAATGCAGTACAACATTGTCCACAACAACTGAATCTGAAAAACAAGGATATTTCATTTCATTCATCAATAACAGTTGTTAGTACTTGGCATTACTAGAGATATATATTCATTATAAATAAAATTCAATGCCAGTTTAATATGTAATTAATTTACGTGATGTTAAAGAAATCCCACTTTTAAAATGTATGGAAATTAAAATGTAAATCATTTTAAGCCTTAAGGTACCCTGGCAGGCCTTCTGGTTGAGAACCACTGATAAATAAAAACAAAATCTGTCATCAAAATTAGTTAAAACAAAATATGAATTAAGTTCAATGCCATGACAGACTTTCACATTTTTATATTCATGTAGCAGATGCTTTTATCAAAAGTGACTTATCAAATAGCAAATTATCGTATCGCAGCCAATATTTGCAGTACTGAATGTCAAGACATTAACAACAAAAGCTAGAACAGATGTGCAAACTCAGAAATAAGTAATTATAGTACTAATAATGCCATCTTTGTGATGGAGAGGCGTTCACATTCACCCAATCTCAAACATGTCATTTATCTGCTCTGTGTCTGCTAATTGTTGTCTCTCAGTCACATGTTGATTGGCACGTTCTGCTTTCTGTGCTTGTCTTCTCAGGGTTGCACTCGTGGGCGCCATAGTAACGAGAAGCCTGAGGAGCCTCTGCAGCCAGAGGTGACGTCTGATAAGGGAGACGTGAAGAAGCACAGTGGAGAGGAAATTATCTACCAGGGACCCAAATCTGCAGAAGCCCTGGAAAAAGAGAGACCCAGGTATATAGAGTACTTATGCAGCTCACACACAATGTGTTCTGTTTCACACAAAATTCGTTTTCTTTCTCTGAAGCCCTCTCTATCAAAAAGAGAAGTACAGCTCCTTCTGACTGTTAAATAAAAACAGACAGTGACATGTTTTTCGATTCCCTCCTTCCCAGCTCAGATGAGCCAAAGACAAAGCTGCAGGTGAAGATCGCTCCCTCTCTGGCTCAGATCGTGGAGAAAATGAAGATCACTGAGAAGGAGAAGAGAGAGAAGCTAGGTGAGCAATTCCTGTTATTGCTACAGCTCCGGATCGCCTGCAACACAAGCACATCGATACTAGTGCATCGCTTCTCTACTGGTTTTGATTCAGCACCCAGATGAAATACTGGACATTTATTGGCAACCCAACACAAAAGTAATGTCTGAAAAATGAATCGATGTAATGGATTAGTAATAATAATGTATTCATACTAATACAATATGTAAATGTTAATGTAAAAAAAAAAAAATAGATTTTTGCAGCTAATAATTCACAAAATATATTGTATTCAGCACAAATAATGTTTAATAATGTTGCAGCCCAACACAAAAGTAACAAAAAATAACCTTTAAAATGAAGTGATGATTAATATTAATATAATAGTTTAATATTATTAATAATCATATAAGTAATACATATAGGCTAAATGAAGTTGATAAATAAAAAGCATTAATCTTTCCATACCGTAACAGTAACATTATAGTTTATTATTGATACATTACAAATAATGCAAAAAAACATACATAAATGGTATTAATCTTTGCAGCCATAATTTCCAAAATACATTGTGTTCAGCACAAGTCATGTTTATTGATGAAACAATATAAAGTCTGCATCAGGGTTATTATCATACAGTAGATAAATGGAACTAAAACCATAAAAAAGTTACTTGAAACTAAATAAAAGTTAAATGAAATGAAATAAAATAGAAAAATACCATAAATAAAATAGAACATTTTATTTTGTCTAGTTACCGACATCTAGTTTAACCTGAAGTACTAAAATAACTAAAAAAAAAACCTAAATAAAAAGATTTATAAATAAAAACTAAAAACTATATGGACAGATTTTAAAAGGCAAATAAAAATGATAAAGACTCTATTACTGAAAATTAAACCAAAAATAAATTGAAATCAGAAAACCTAAAACTAAAATCTAATTAAAAATACTAACTATAGTATTTTATACAACTATAAAATAACTGCGTATGTATTTGTTCATGTAGCTCATTTCAGTCCTTGACAATAGTTGTAGATCTGAGGTCCATTGTTCTATAGACAGTCACTCACAGTAGGACCCCTGTAAAACACAGTAACACCCTGCTGTGCTCACAGGTCTTCTGTAGGATATTTGTGTTGTGTTCTGTGATTGTATTGTGCTGCATGACTGTCATTTTTTTATATAATGTGACTACTACTAAAGTTCCTCTTACTGTTGTTTTGTCTTTCTCCTGTCACCTCTTCCCTCTCGCTGTCCTACAGAGAGTCAAGTCATCGTCGTTGGAGTGAAGTGCAAAAACGCAGGATGCAAAACAGTAGGTGCTCATATAACATGTAAATTACAAGAAAAATAAAATCAGCTTGCTTAACAAAACATACAGTTCATGCCATCTAGTGGCCATAATGAAGAATGACACTGCAGCACTTCATGCACAGACCGACTCAATCCTGGGCCTTTGAGGGTTTTAATGTAACAGTACTGATCTGGCATCAGGCTCCTTTGGTCCTTACAACTAGTTTGATGAGAACAGGAGGAGCAGAAACTGACAGCAGACTCCAGTTCAGCTTTTTTACCGGTGTAATGTCGAAAGAGCCCAGAGCAGAAGATGAGCCAGAATTAATGACTAAAGCTGCAGGTTCAGATCCCTTACTGGGATTTGACCTTAATGCCTTCTGTTAAAGCTTCCCATCATCTTTAATGGATTAGTTTGCTGAAATCCCAGAAGTTCATCATGTTAATTACTCGGTGGAGCTATTCTTTAGTCCATGTGAGAGCTAAACCTGTATCAGCAGGGTTGTGTGTCATTCACAATTGAATTGACTTTTTAAAAATTTTTCATTATGAATTAGCTATGAGCATGTTATCACAGATGTTTTGAAATGTCATCAGGAACTGAATTGAGATATTTCATTAAATGTCATTCTATGCAACGTGGTCTTTGAAATGGGTCCAGACTTTGAACTGCAGTTTAGTAAATTCCTCTTCCCTTCATTCCCATTCAAATTCAATTTCGGCCCCCTGTGGAAACTGAAATCTAATCTCTTGAAGTGAAAGGAAGACAATTCTTCATTTCTAAATTGTGCTCAGTCCTACTCGTCAGGGTAAAGACATACTGCTGGTTCTCTTTTGTCAGAGTTAATGGTGTTTTTTTTCTTCAGCCAGTGAGACAGACAGCACGTATAGTTCTGTTACAGCTTCCTGCTCATTTATCTATTTGGATGAGTAGAATAATGAATGTATTTTCAGGTGTGAAGGCAGTAAACGGATGACACAGAGCTTATGCTGAGTTCAGGTGCATCAGCACTTTAAAGTTTAGCTTTTGTAAATATGCTGAGTTCCTGTGAGTGTTTCTCCGGAGCAGAAATGTCTTTATTTAGGGTGTAGTTTAGTTTGAGGTACATCTGTGTGTCGTTGACTATGAATAGCTGTTCAAACGCTTTGATTATGTGTGTTCAGATTTACCAGGGTCCAGAGACGAATGCAGAGATCTGCACATATCATCCCGGGGTCCCCGTCTTCCACGAAGGGTAAGAAACCTGCAGCATTTGAGACTTTTTATTTGGAAGTATAACTCAGCCTGTAACTATACTTATCTGTTGTACACTTCAAATAGGTACCCATTAAAGATTGTACAGTATAAGCAAGGCCTGTTTTTATAAAGCTTCTCATTTTCAGAAAACTGATCTGCATTCAGTTCCACATATGCAGTCGAATTCAACAATAATGATGTTCACACAAAAGTTTTCTTACTTAAAGATATTGTTTTTATGAGACGGGAGATTCATATCTGCTGATCATTGTCTAGATACAAATACTGGAACTGCTGCTGCATACAAACCACTGACTTCAACGCCTTCCTGGATCAGAAGGGCTGCACAACAGGAAAACACTGCTGGATCCCCAAACAGGTGACTTTTTTGATCAATGAATAGTTATTTACATGGACACACACTGTATAATCAAGAAACAACCTATAACCCTTTCTGAAATCTGTATGTTCTGTTTGTGTTTGGTCTGCAGGACAAAAAGAAGGTGGCTTGCAGGCATGATTGGCACCAGACAGGAAAGCAGGTTGTGGTCACAATCTACGCCAAGAACTCCAGTCCAGAGCATTCCTACGTAGAGGCAAACCGCACAGTGGTGAGTTCAAATCAACACATCAGCATCCAGTGACTTTTTATAAACGAGTTTGTTTCTTTGTCCATTAATACATGTTTCTTTGTCTCCACCAATCTGCAGTTAACATGCCACATTCAGTTTGAGGGTGACAAAGTGTTTCATAAGGACATCCACTTATGGGGGGTAAGATTGCTGTACATTCAGTCTCTTATGATTTAGCAATGATATATCCTCCTGAAACTTACAAAGTAATATTTCTTTTTAGATGAAACAATTCAGAAAAACTGTTTGAGGGGGGGGGGGGGGGGGGAAATAAAAAATTGTAATTCCATGTGCATTTTTTTTATTTTTTTTTTATTTTGTTCAATACATTTATATGCATATATTTCCATTTCCATTTAGCAGATACTTTTATCCAAAGCAACTTACAAATGAAGACAATGGAAGCAATTAAAATCAACAAAAGAGCAATGATATGCAAGTGCTATGACAAGTCTCATATATATGTCAAAAAGTCAAATGCAGTACTTTTATTACATATATACATATATACGCGTGTATTTATTTGTATGAAAGTCAAATGCAGTCAGACATCTGTGTCCACTTCTGGTCTCTTAGGTGATTGACGTGAAGAGCTGTTTTGTGAACATGGTGCCCTCTAAAGTTGAGGTGACCATGCGGAAGGCTGACGCTGTAGCCTGGGGAAAACTTGAGGACCCCAAACACAAACCTGAGCCAGAGGTCACCGATGAGATGAACGCAGAACAGGAAGACGTCAAACCCGACTGGTACATCTCAGATGATGACATCAGTGAGTCTGACTGGGAAGACGAAGAGGAAGACAAGAAAGAGAGTGAGGAGAAAAAAGAAGAAAAACAGGCAAGCGAAGGACCCCCTGAGCTAGAAGAGCCTGCTGCTGTCCCCCCAGAAAAATGAACATTTATTCTGAGGTTATGTAACTGTTGTTTACAGTATCACATAGGATTTATACAAATGTGGGGCTGCTTTAGCCTTTTTTTGTTTCGTTTCTCACACTGATTTTGTCTGCTAAAATATATTGTACAGTATGTTATTGTGTGCGTAAAGGTTAGAGAAGTCTTAACTTGTCATCCAGTTTTTGCACACTGTTTCATAAGAATTTTGAAAATCTCTTCAAAAGTTTGGGGTTGGTAAGATATTTTGAAAATTTTTTTTGAAAGACTTATATTTTATGTTTTAAAATGTAATTTATTCATATGATTGGAAAGCTGAATTTTCAGCATTCATTACTCCAGTCTTCAGTGTCACATGATCGTTTTTAAAATCATTCTGGTGTGCCGATTTGGTGAAGCATTTCTTATTTGTTGAAAACAGTTGTGCTGCTTTTTTTTTTTTTGAGAAAACTGATCATTTCTATTTCAGGATTCTTTGATGAATAGAATGTCAAAAAGAAAAGAATTTGAACTTGATTTTTTACAATTTCAAGGTCTTTACTGCTCTTTTGTTGAATAAAATTAACAAAAAAAATCTTCCTGACCCCAAACTTTTCACTGGTAGTTAAAAAAAAAATACTCGATGCAGATTTTCAGCACTGACAAAGCAATGAATGAACTGTTTCGAATTGGACAGAAAACAATCTGAGCTGTCATACTGTAAGTATATTTTGTAAAACCATGATAATAAAGTGCAACAAGTCAAACAGCAATGGCCACTCTTTATTTTTGCGTCAAGTCAACAGCAACAATCCTGAAGTAGGTGATTGCAGTCAGACAGCATCCAAGGCCATGGAAGCTTGACTGCAACCCATATGGCAAAAAATATTTTAAATAAAAAGTTTAAATACATCTTAAAAGTAAACAGTAGTCTTGACAATGAAGAGGATTGGTACCAGCAAATAAAAATTCAATCTCTTCGGTTTTGGTTCTTTTTCTCTGTTCAAAGAGAAAATTAAAAAATACATTTTCTGTTCATAAAATCATTGCCTTCCGCATGTACCTGATTACCACAGTCATAATCGACGTGCTGATACGCGGAGCTGGTCAAAGTAATGTTTGCTATGTCAATCCAAACTAAACAGCACGCAGCAACAATTCATCACAGATGAGGAGGGTTAAATCAAAGACATGCAAAATAATAATAAAAAAAATACAGTCCAACTTTTAGGGGCACAATCAGCACCTAGACTGTCCATAAGCTTTCATATCAAGACCATATTTGTAACTTTTTTTTTTTTTTTTTTTTACAGAGCAATACTGTTAGACTTTGGCTCACAACTATCAAGAAAACAATTAAGTTGTCCAGTATTGTGTATATTATTTCTTTTAATTGAAAAATGTTACACTGTACCATTGGAGTCTGTTGATAAATACTGTTTGTGATCCACACATAAGGCAAGTTCAAGTTTTGCTTTCCCTCAGGGTTTCCATGTACAGACTGACCCCGAAAAGGGGCGACATGAATAACATTCATAAGTTGGATTATACACTGTCTTATATGTAACATATCTCATGGGTTTTCCATGAATGGGATACCAGTTTTCATATGATAAAACAAAACACACAACCTTTTAAGTTTGCTTTTTTAAACATTTTTCTATATTAAAGTGCAAGGCGAGATCAAATACATCTTGAAATGTACGACATACAGCATCACTTTCTTTCACGAGATTTCCCTGCAGAAAAAGTAAAGAAACAGCTCACTTTAAATCACTGCGCTCCATTTACTCACTTGGCACAAGAGTTACGGCACTGAAGCTTCTAGAACGACGGCTCAATTGACACACTAATCATACACCATCACGACTTGGCTGACGATCCGAGAGTAAAAAGAAAAAGTAGACCTTTTTTCTGCATAAGGGCATGAAAGGCATGCAGAAACTAGATGGTCTTTGATAGAGCGGTACAGAGACTAGATGCAGATTAACTATTCAGCCAGTTTGATGAATAATACAGGTCCACCATACATTCATTCATCAGGATATTCCTTTTTTTTTTTCCATGTGTCTTCATTTTAATAATTGTTTTGTTCGATTTAGTTTGTTCCTTTCTTGTTGTTCAGGCGGCGACAGGACGGGGCCAAAGAAATGTCTTATTTTTTTCCTTTGGAGAGCGAAGAAAGTTTATAGTTTGTGTCTTACGGCTTGAATACTAAGAAAAAGAGAGAAAAAAAAAGTAGCAAGATCATAAGATTAAAAAAAACGAACGGATTAGGTCGTGCACGGGAAACAGAGAGAGATGAAGAATGATCCACTTCCTGCTCTCTGATGATGAGCGTTTCCCGTGACACCATCCGCAGGCGCAGAAGAAACGCAACAGAAGCTCAGTAATGCAGTGCCAGGCCGCGCACAAACACTGGGGTGGGGCATGTGTCTGCACAGGGGCTCTCCTGTCCTCCCTCACTGGGCGTAAAGCAGCGTCCCGTGGCAGAGTGTGTCTTCGTGACAAACCACTTCAGCTCTTCAGTTGCCCGCAGGATCTACATCACACATCCCGCCCTTCATATCCCAAGATCCTGTTAACAATGAGTTTAAGTACAATTCATTTGGTGGAATTAATTATTTAAAATAAGAAAGTCAAAAGTTTGGAAAAGATTAAGATTTTTAAAGGTTACATGCTAAAAACGATCCTGTAAATGCTTACTAAGGCTGCATTTATGTACTCAAAAATACAGTAAAACAAAAACACAAGTAATTTATTCCTGTGATGGCAAAGCTGAATTTTCAGTTTTCAGTTTTCAGTGTCACATTTTCTCATCCAATAAACGCAGCCTTGGTGAGCATTCAAGTAAGAGACTTCATTAAAACGTTAAAAAATCATAATGTTTTGACAAGTAGTGTAAATTGCACACGGAATTTTATGCAATACATCAAAGTTTATGAGATCATTAGAAATAATTAGTTCATAATCAGGCCAAGCAACTGGCACTGCTTCGTTTGACATGTCTGTGCCACATACTACACTCCACTCTCCATAATTCAGCATGATGGTGAGATTATGAGGCTGGGTAATGCTGTGTTTCTGCTTTTACCTGACAGAGAGCCGCTGGACCGCTGCTTGTGTAACCTCTCTCTCTCCTTCTTCCCCTTGGGCATGATTTTCAGCTTCATACTGCTTTTCCCAGGCACACGGGATGGGTCCTAGAATTAAACGAACAACAGGAAGACAAGAAGAAAGAGAGGGGGTGATATGCAATGCAGTCAAATAAGCTGGAATCTAGTAATGCACGTTGTTTTTATCACATGATCATCAGTTTTATGCCATGACGCAAAATGATTAGAGATTAAATGCAACATTATAAACATAATTGATTGATGCCATATGAAAATTTATACACTACCATTCAACTGTTTTAAACATTTACTATAATTGTTATTAATAATGTTTCTTGAGCACTAAATCAGAATATTAGAATGCTTTGTATAGGATCATGTGACACTTAAGACTGGAGTAATGGCTGCTGAAAATCAGAATAAATTACATTTGAAAACATTAAAAATAGAAAAGAGTTTTTATAAATTGTTATAATATTTCACAATATTACTGTTTTACTGTCTTGGATCAAATAAATGCAGTCTTCTTGATGAGCATAAGAGTCTTCTTTCAAAAACATTAAAAAAAGGTAGTGTACCTTTTTTTTTTTTTTAAGTTGAAATCATACCATATCTAAACTTTTATTCGAAGTAAATTAATGTACTTTTTACATATGGAATCCAACTGATGTGCTTTATAGATAATGTTAACTAAAATGCAAGTCCGAAGGGTCACACTCAAAGCTCTGGAGAAGTGAATGCTGTGTAGGACAAACCTCTTCAGAGCAGTGCATGCTGGGACAGATCCAGTGAATGTCCTCCAGCTTGTGTAACTCAGCGCTGAGGCTCTCCACTGTGGAAAGAAGCTCCTCTTTTTGAGAAGGCTCCAAATGCTACACACACACACAGAAAATGTCTTATCATATTTCAGACTGCATTACTTCTGTACAAGAACAGGCCAGAGAAAGTGAGTGTGAGAGAGAGAGAGAGAGAGAGAGAGAGAGAGAGAGAGAGAGAGAGAGACTGCCACTCACCAGCATTTTTCCCTCCAGCAGCATCTTGGTCTCTTGCTGAAGAACTTTACTGCTGTTGACAATGTCTACAGCTGTACTGCGACTCAAACCCTGCAGAGAAAACACACATACACACACACAGTTCAGGTTTAGTTTGACTTCCTGACAGACTCTTGCTGTTCAGTGATTAACACACAGTGCTGTTTAGTTCCTTCAGTTATACTTCTATTGGCTGGTCAATTGAGGTCCTGTGGAGAACAGCATGAGCAGGTCAATAAGAACATGCTGAAAGTCTCAGGAGGAAGAAAGGACCTGCTATTATTCCTACTGAAGACTGAAAGGTGAACTTGGTAACCTTTAAAGCAGAACTAGACTGAGCTGAACCTCATCACATCCCTCGCTGCTATGAGCTATAAATACATTCAGTGGAGTTCTCATTCGAAACATGACATTTCAAATTGTTTAAACTTGCAAAGCAAGCAGAATGTTCAGGGTTTTTTAAGAATAATTGTGACATTAACTTCTTTATAATTGCTTCTGCATCAGGTTTTACACACATTTGTTGAGTTCATGTAGCTTACAGTAAGTGATGCGGTCTTTAAAGCTGAAGTGGGACAGACTCCTCCACTCATATTCACCAGTGGTGTCACACATTTGGACTGTTCAAAAGTTTGGAGTTGTTAAGATTTGTTAATGTTTTTGAAAGACGTCGCTTATTCTGATCAAGGCTGCATTTATTTGATACAAAAAAAAAAAAAAATATTATTACAATTTAAAATAACTGTTTATTTCAGTATATTTTAAAATGTAATTCATTGCTGTGATGTAAAAAGCTGTATTTTCAGCAGCCATTATTTCAGTCTTCAGTGTCACATGATCCTTCAGAAATCATTCTGATATGCTGTTCAAGAATCACTTTTTTCTATTATTAATATTGCTGTATATTTGTGCAAACTGTGATAGATTTGTTCAGGAATTCTGATGAACTGAAAATTCAGAAGAACAGTATTTATTTGAAATGTTGCAATGTCTTTACATTGACTTTCAAAAGACATTACAGTCACTTTTGATCAATTTGAATTATTCTTCGCTGAATAAAAGTATCCATTTCTTTAAAAAAAAGTGCTAACTCCAAACTTTTCAACAATAGTGTTTATATATATATATATATATATATATATATTCATATACTATATATTATATATTATATACATACATTATTTTATTTTTGAAAAAAAAAAAATGTTGTGCATTCAGTTTAAACATATTCACACATGAAAAGAATTCTTTTTAGAAACATTATTATCCTCTACTGTGTATTTTGCTTGTAGGTGATTAAAAATGTTGAGCTTAGATGACAATTTAATTAAACAGAATTATACAAACAGAATGTCATACGTTTTTTTAACTGTGTTAAATTTGGTTGTTGTCAAAAATAACAGTCCAACAGTAAAAGTGTTTTGGTCACCTCAGGGCTGGAGGGTTTGGAGGGGAAGGCTTCACTCAGGACCGCAGCACTGGCATTGACAGAGTGAGCTAATTCCTGCTCCACCACCTTATGAGTCTTAGCCACCTCCCGAATCCTACAAAACATCAACAACACACATTCAGCTGCAGCATAACACATGCTTTTCCTTCACATAAGCCTTTAATAGATGGCTTTAAATGTAACTGTGACAGTAAAATGACTTGTGAATTAATACAAGGAAATTAGAAGTTACAGTAATGGGTGCGGTTTCAGGTAAAACAGATTCACAGTTCATTTCTTAAATAGCCCTCATATAGTTCTGAAATAGTTTCACTAGTGTACGCATTGATAGTCACTGTGGCGTGACATTCCTGTTGGGTTACAAACTACATGTGTGTGGATGTCACAGAGCCTTCATGCAGGCACACACAGACACACCTGTTGATGAGTGTGTCGGCCACTAAACCAAGCTGCTGCACCTGTGCACATTCCTCTTCTGTCAGATACTCCATGGACTGCTGGGAATTCAGTCGGGGCCGGGCCGGGCGGCTGTCACCTTTCCGCTTGTCTTCCCATGATTTCAGCGTGCTCTCGAATGCCTAGAGTCACGGCAACACACAATATTAACACATCTAGACTAAAGTTTGAGGTCAGAAATTTTTAGGTGGCTGGGTACAAGGAGCTATAACTCATCTGACATTGATAATAATAATACGAAATGTAGGTTGAGCACTATCAGCCTATTAGAATGATTTCTGAAGGATTATGTGACACTGAAGAGTGACAATTCAACTTTGAAAAATTCAGATTTGCAATCACGTGAATAAACAACAGTGAATAAATAGAAAACTAAAAAAGAAACCATTTAAAATAATTATTTAATATTGAAATAGTATTTCACAATGGTATTGCTTTTGCTGTATTTTAATAAAATAAACGCAAAACTTGATGCATTTATATGACTAGATGATGACACTACTGTTTTCTGTAACTGCTTAATTTCTTAATCTTCTTCGTTTCATAACTGATGAATTTTACAACATTGACACTGTTACTGAACTTAACTGAAACAACTCTGAGCTGACTCAAGCTGAATAACATCACTATTGCCTTCTGTAGAGCTGCTTATCTTTGAACTGAACTTTTTTTTTTTTTTTAACTGAACTCATTTGACTGTATATAAAGGTGACCTGACTTGACTGTGCAGTTCGTCTGCAAAACTAAGCTGATAAAGCTTGTTTTTCTGGTGAGACTGGTAGACAAAGGAGATCTTGCTGGTTAGGTTAGTCTAGTGGGGACAGCAGCTTATCAGAATTGAAAAGTGAAAATTATCATGCAATAAATAGAGATGACTTGTGATGCTGGTCTGTTCTGACAGTTCTAAAGACATTTTTAAAGACAAGAAAAGAAGATGAGCATGCACACACACTGACCCGGTCTCTGGTGAGCATCTGGGCTCGGTTCTTGTGGACGATTTGTACGATGCCAGGAGGCTGAATCCAGGCCTCACCGTCCACCTGCACAGGCACACCTTCATCACCCAGGATCGTGATCTTCACCTGCCGACACTGAGGAGACAGCCAGTGTCAACTACGTGCCAGCTCATATGACTGATGTAAGAATAGCTCTAAATGATGTTTAATTCACCCAGGTGATGCATATTATTAAATTATGCACCATACATGACTCATACAAATTCTCAGAAACAAAACAACACTAGATTACATGGTGGAAAAATGCTTTTCTCTGAATTTACCCTAATCTCTTAACTAAGTAAACTAAACTACAGTACAATTAGTCAAACTACTGAGTCAGACATTGTGTTGTCACTAAACTGTTGCATTTCTATGAATTGCAATTGCAAGGCTTGTCCTTCTGATTATAGTCCTATTAGGGTGTTGTTAAATTTAATTCAAATTCCAACACGTCTTCAAAGAAAGATCATTTTTAAATTCTGAATTGTATGCTTGAGTTCAGACCTGTGCGATGCGGTGATGCTGCAGGTTGATGACTCGAGACATGGCCATCTGCATGCTGCCGAACACAGCCACCACCTCCAACTTCTTATCATCAAAAGATGGAGCACCAAAATTCTACACAAATATAACAGCAGACAAAATTTCATAATGTCCACCACTGAACCACATTCTCATTATCTTATGATACTTTATTTACACAAGTCTATATAAATCTATTTCAATCTATATCTGCAAGTTTCAAGCAACTGTAATAAAACATAGGAAAGGACCAGATGTTTTCTGCACACTCTGACTCTTGCTGGGAAATGATATTCCTCTTTGCTAGACATATACACTTTACAGGAAAGAAGCTGTTACAGTAACATGAGTTAGACAGATCCAATAACAGAGTCACTCCAGCTAGGATGGTTATCCTCTGTAATATATATATAAAACTTTTTTTTGCACCCATTACACTGTATACTTAAGAAATATTCCATGAGCAAGAGCATATAAGCATTACTAGTTTTCAGTGTACTATATATTAGCACACTTATTGCATTTGCACTGTGTTCAGTGCTGTTTAACATTCTCATCTTTTTCTATTTTCCATCATTTATTCTGCACACTGGTTTCATATTGCTTCTTGTTTATACGCCACAATGCACTTTACTGACAAATTGTTCTTGAGAAATGACGATGAAAGGGAATTGATGGATTGATGAGTGGCTGTAAATGTGGTTGATGCATTCTGAAAGTCATATCTGCAGGAAGAGACTCTGGCCAGGAGCCATTGTTTATTGACAGCTCAGAACATTAAAGAGATGCACTGAAGATAAATGCAGGGCACAGATTCATCTGTTCAACTCTGAGATGATTTTCACTTTGTTGAACTGAACTGCCCTCCGGAAAGTAAAGTTATAAGTTCGGAACTGAATTTCGGTTTCATTGATGGACTCACATTGTCCTCCTTGGTGCCACCCCAGAAATTAATGCCTCCTGCATAGCTGGGGATGTTCAAAACAGCAAGGCCCTGAAGACTCGGCAAGGACATGGGCACTCCATCACACTGCACACAAAGAGAGAAAGAGAAAAAGAGAGAGGTTACATGATGTATAGCTTCTCAGAACAACATTTGAAACATGAAACCATGACCACTTGCACGGATGAACAATACACGTGCATGTACACACACACACACACACACACAGTGGCAGAGCATCATTCATAGTGTGTGAAGTGAAGTAAATGGCACAAGGAGTGCTTTCTCTTTCCATTAAAGGTCAGAAAGAGATAAATGCATTCAGCCAGTATGTCAGCATCTTTCATTCTCTGTGCTCATACCTCCAGTTGGACTCTTTGTTCCAGGTTCTTGTAGGTTTTCTGCACCAGTTCTTTGGTCCCTAGCACTCCGTACCACATCATGTTTTTAGTGCGACTACTGTTAAAAACATACAAGATTTCACATTTTCAGTCAACATTATATAAACACAGCATTCGGCAAAAAACAGGGTTACTGAAAAAATCTGATGAGCCTTGATAAAAGCACATCAATAACTAGTAATGCCACTTCTCTGCAAGACATATTCATTTGGATTAAGTGAACTCTATTCAGCAATCATTAAATATTCTTTCTCTCATACCTGCACTTTTTTGGGTGCTCGTCTCTCTTGTTGTTGAATTCTAGAGATATTTTGGCATCCAGCCCAATGCCAAAATAGTTATTCATCACACACTTTTCTGTGCACTGCCTGTGGAACAAAGAAACAAGCAGGAAGAAAGTGTGTAAGCTGAGTCACTTCCGAATCAAAAACATTTTTGGAGAGCTAAATGAACAGCAAAGGTAGTTGTATTCATCATACTGACATGGTTCACAATAAACAGTGAAAAACTGTATTGATTTATTTATTTATAGACGAAATTGCAGCAATGTCATAAAGGTGAATGATTTTGGATTTGTTAGATAAGTATCTTTTAATGATGGCCATAAGAAGCACTGAGCTTCTAATAATCTATTAAGCATTATATAATATATACAAAAAGTTTGGGGTCAGTAAGAATTTTTTATAAAGAAATTAAAATACAGGAAGGACACATTAAATTGATCAAAATTGACACTTTACATATTTAAAAGATTTATAATTAAAATCAATTTTGTTGTTTTGAACTTTCTATTCATCAAAGAATCCTCAAAAATAGATCATGGTTTCCACAAAATATTAAGCAACATTGTTAATAAAAAGAAATGTTTTTGAACACCAAATCCGAATGATTTCTGAAGGATCATGTGACACTGAAGACTGGGGTAATGGCTGCTGAAAATACAGCTTTGCCATGCCAGAAATAAATTACATTTTAAATATATTAAAATAGAAAACATTTATTATAATTTGTAATAATATTTCACAATATTATTGTTTTTACTGTATTTTTGATCAAACAAATGCAGCCTTGATGAGCATAAGAAATTTTATCACTACTGTATTTTTTATATTTACTGTCCCTATCTTTTAATAAAGAGCCACTCATATGCTACAGAGGTGGCAAGATGAGGTCCCATTTGTTGCATCAGATTAGCTATAGCCTTTGATCTTATATTTATCTCCACGGTTGAGTTTAGCTGTTTGGGGCTTTATGATTTGTACAATGCACACACTATCATTATCACAATTTGAATTTGAATTTGAATTTGAATTTGAATTTATTAAGGGATTATTTATTTATAATTTGAGTGTGTCCTGATCCACTGCTAATAACGTAATTCTACAGAAGCTGAAATGTGTGGATTTCCATAGTGTTGCAATGCCATGCACAGAAGTCTTTACTCATTTTCAGATAATCTAAAACTGATCTCTATAATTAAGTAAACAATGCTAACATTGTAAACATGAGTCCTATAGCCTGAAGATGGAAACATATACAGTAAGGCTGTGGTTAAAAACATAATGTGCTGCATTTCTGGGCGTCATATGGGTTTTGAACTTTCAAATGCACCTATGAGGCCCACAAACACTGTCTAGACATGCAGTTCACTACAGATTTCGAAGCACAGTCATAGAGTATGCGGTAACCAAAGATAATCTCTGAGTCAGTGAAACGAGTCGAATGAAGGACTCAGTTTGAAAACAGATTTATGTTCACTGAGACTGTGCTGGACTAGTGTGTCAGTGAGTGGAATAGCAAACACACTGTGGGATATTACACTGTCAACATGGTTTTAGACCTACAAGAACCTCAGATGTCATTACTGCATTTCTCTGGAGAAAGATAAGAGCTCTTTAATGCACATATGTGTGTGTGTGTGTGTGTGTTTGTGTTTGTACGGCCTTACACAGAGTCTTCAGAGAAAAGCACAGTGCTGAAGCTCTCTGACTTCTCCAGTAAAATAGGGGCTGTAGTGGTTGGACTCAATGTGTTTTGACCTGTCAAGTGAAATGAAAGGATAGAGAGAGATGCAGCTATTAGAAAAGAGAAAGAGAAATAGTAAAATAATAATGGGCATCAAAGCACTCTTTAAAAAGAGCTTTTAAATTGACTTTTTTAGGTAAGTGGTTGAATGAACTAAGATAATCTTCATTTAGATATTGGAAGTTTTAGAAGTTAATGCTAATAGCTATTTCTTGGTAGTTTCAATTATTCTGTGTATGATGTACACCTTGAAAATGATTCAGTATTTATTATAATTATAACTAGTGTACTTAAATTTAGTAGTGTAAGACTGAAAGTGTTTGTTTTAATTCAAACTTGACTTATACAGCATAAAACACAATGTTACTCAATTTGGGTAAACTGATTTCCTTAAATCATTTGAGTTTAAATATTTATGAGTACTATGAACAGATTTAATTTAAGTGTACTAAAAAAAGAGAAACTACATCCATTAAAACTAAATGAAACACCGAACTCCATAAATTGACTTTCTCTAACACTTTGTGAACCTGAAAATCTCTTGTAGCCTACAGCTTTCTTTTAACTAAATATAACAATAAGTCTAAGAAAGTAAAGCATCTATCACTGCACTGGCATATGCAGTTATTGCTTTTTAAATAAAGCAACATACTGCACAAATATAGACTTAATGTTCTTTATCCCATCCTCAACTGAATCACAAGCTCTACTCTGCTCAGTGCAATGGTAACATAACAGAACATTAAACACTAACAGATCTAATTGATATTAAATTTACTTGATTACATTTATTGAGTAACATGGACAAGAGAGAATTTTATTAAAACTAACAACAGTGAAAACTGATTTTCTTTTGTTCTAAGGACTCAGAAACACTTAAATCAGTTTCGTGTGGCAGTGATTTATGTTAGATTAGAAAATTATTTTGATAATGTCAGTGAAAATATAACTTGTATTAAAAATAAAACACAAGTTCTTATGGAAAATGGATTTTTTAGTGCTGCCCTTTATTTGAGCTAATGCAGTGTTATGCATGTTGATATAGTTGATGTTAATTAACTCTGTTGCTCCTTCAAGTGATCCTTGGCCTTTTCCTTTTTCCTGTCTCCCCGCTCACGCAGACAGTTCTGAGGGACGACCTTTTCTAGACAGTGTCTGGGTTGCATGATGTAGTTTCTGCTTCAATTTAACTGAAGCTATGGTGCCCTCCAGGACATTCTGCACACACATTGTTATTTTTTTGTATCCCCTAAATTTATGCGTTTAATTTTACGCCTAGTGTATTGGAAATGCTCTTTAGTATTCATTTCTACAGCAGACCTTCATATTCACAAAATGAGTAATGATCCTTTAATTGTGGGGTTTCACTCAGGGACTGTGGTGGGTGGTTTAATAAACCACAGGTTGAGGCCCACTGCAGTTTGGTTTGCTATTTTGTTAAGAACAGCTGCCATATATTCAGATGCCAATGGTTTGAATAAAAATTCTGATGAGGAAAAACTTTTCAGAGAAAAGATTAATTGAGAAACTCTAAGGATCTAATTAACAGGCACCATCTACAGTATTAATATTCATAAACTGAGTTTATTACTCACGTGGCTCCGCCTCCTTGAGGTCCTCACTGCTGCCTCTTTTGATTGATGAGGAGGATGACATTCTCTGCACCTGGGTGTGTCTGTTCTGCTCATCCACCACTGAGAGAAAACAGTCTAATTAAATATTGACTGAAGTGGTCAAGTAGTCACTGTAACATGCTGTGTCATTCCTGTACTGTACATCTGCAAACAATAGATTTTAGTTTAACCTTATTTAAATACAATCAAGACAAACACGGCAGAAACTACAAGCTAAAATTTTTTCATTAAAGCCTTTTCATGTTTTTCTCTCTGGGCATGTTCTGAACGTGTTGTTTTTTAACAGTTATCTTAATGAAGCACAGTAGTTTTACCTTACAATATTCTACAATATATAAATTATATGTTTGTCTTGAAGTTTATTCTATGTAATCTAATACTGGCCCGAAATTCAGTTACTTCCCACTCATATATGGTGAAGAATTACCTTTTTCTGCCTGATCTATGATTTGTCGGAGTGCTTTCTTCAGGCTGTTGGCCCTCAGCATCAGCTGCTCTCTTGATCTGAAGGGTCTGGACTGATCAGTGTCGCTCTCATCTGGTGAGATGGACCCGGATGGTACCAGCTGGGCATTGGCGTCTTCACTGAGCGCCTTAACCAAAGAGTCCAGCTTCTCATTCAACATGGCACACTGAGAGAGACACACCAGCACAAATCAAAACAGGTTTTTTTTGGTTTATAAAGAACAGGACTCTTCATTTAACTGTTCATTTGACTGTCTATTTATCTGTTAATTTAATTAATCTTTTGACTGCTAATTCACTCATTTTATGAATGTTCATTTAGTTCTTTGTTTGACTGTTCATTAAACTCATCATTTGTCTGTTTATTTAACAGTTTACATGCTCTTTGGGCTCATCATTTAATTGCTAAAAAAGCCTCAAGATTGACCTTTTTTGCCATAGCGTCAGCCTCCTCTTTATTCTCTGTGGCCCGTTCATAAGCTTTGCCGACCTCAGCCACAAAATCATTAACTGTTCCACACAGAAACCTGTGACAGAAAGAGACAGGAAGACAAAAGGATTTTTAAAATACGTTTTAAATAAAATAAACAACCCTCACGACACATCCACACACAAACTATCTCTGTACTCACTTAGCAGACGATATAACGTCACTGTGTTTGTCAGAGTCCAGGATTTTGGTCAAGTGAGTGGCAACAGAATCAGCATATTGTGTAATCTGGATTTCAAAAATATGATTTAGACAACTTGCACTTGAATTCAAAGGTTTGGGGTTGATAAGATTTTTAATGCTTTTGAAAGAAGTCCTACCAAGGCTGCATTTATTTGATTAAATTACAGTAAAAACAGCAATACTGTGAAATATTATTACAAGATTACCTGTAAGGGAGAGTCTGATGGATCCTCCTCCTTTACGATAGCTGGAGTCTGTTTGGTGGGCACTTCATAGGTCATCACACTCCATCTGTGACACACACACACACACATTCAGGAACAGAGAGACGAGTTTGATGAGAGTCAATCATCTGCTCAATCATTTATTCAATCTCTCTCTTTTACTCTGTCTCTCACCTGTCCAGCATCTTGGTTGTAGCTCTCTCCAGTTTCTCCAGTATCTGCAGCAGCTGAGCATCATCATCACACAGTCCTCCCCAGCCCAGCACACGCGCCAGGTCATTTCCTGTGCCCAGCGGCAGCACGCCCAGCTGGCACTGTTACACACACACAACACTATGAAGATGTGACCCTACTGTATGTACAGTAGACTACCGTTCAAAAATGTTCAGGCCTGTAAGATTTTGAAAAAAGCCTTCTATGCTCACCAAGCATTTATTTGATCAAAAATACAGTAAAAACAGTAATGCTGTGAAATATTATTCATATAAAATAGCAGTTTTTATTTTAATATAATTTAAAAGGTCATTTATTTCTGTGAAGGCAAAGCTGAATTTTATAGCAGCCATTATTTCAGTCACACAACACTTCAGAAATCATTCTAATATGCTGATTTGGTACTAAAGAAACATTTCTTGTTATTAGCAATGATGAAAACAGCTACTTATTTTTATGGAAATCATGATCATTTTTGTCAGCATTCTTTGATGAATAGAATATTTGAAACACAACTCTTTTGTAATATAAATGTATTCTTAGCCACTTTTGATGAATTTAACGCATTTCTTTCAGAAAAAAGAAAATTTTGAATGGTAGTGGTCTATTTTTACATCAGTGCACGCTATTCTAAAACAAGGATTGTTCTCATAATCTTTTACTAAAATGTAAGAACTCTTTTTCTGGTTATTCTGACCTGTTTGTGCAGGCTGAGTTTGTCCAGTTCAGAAAGAACCCAGCCCACGCTCCCATCTCCACCACACACCAGGGTACGAAAGGTCTCAAACTTCTGGAAAAGACGAAGCCTATATGCACAAACAAAAATATAAAACAACAAATATGGTTCAGAGTGCAATTTTTTTTAACTTTGCCAGCAAAATTGTATGTTAAAACATGCCAGGATGCTATTAAAACTTTGAAAGCACATCTTGACTGAGAATGTTACAGTTATCAAATAAAAATGTTTGTTTGTTGTAAAAGCTAAGCTACTGTGACTGATTCCTGACACTTTTATTGCCTTACAAAGCCTTTTAATTGCTATCACAGTGTGTGATAAGCGGGCGTTAACCTCACCCCAGTTGTGGGCCGCCATTCATGAGGTCAAAGACCTGTGCCGGGTTTAGCAGCTGCTTAAACTTGCGCAGGAATTTCACGCCCTGGTTGTCACCACTCTTACTGTTCACCAGCACCAGCAGAGGACTCGAACAGGATGGACTGGTGGCTTTCCAGAAGCCTGCAGGAAGCAAGGGATGATGAAGAGGGACAATGGAGGGATTGGAGAGGGAGGAGAGAGAGTGGCAATCAGAAAAGAGAGGAGAGGAGAAGAACTTGGGAGGGATGTCATGTTTGGGAAATGTAACTAGCTTTAAACACTGTCTCTTTAACAATGTCTCTAAATGTAGCAGAAGACAATGGCAATACTGACTTAAAAGTTGAAAGTGCATTTGTATATGTATCATGGCAGTACAATGATACCATAACTGTCACAGTACTTTTAGTAAGGTTTGTTGTTTCTTTCTTTCTTTTCTGGTAATTGATTTCAGAAAATATCCAAAACATAATCAGACAATTTATTTATGTTTGTGGTTTGAATATATGTGGGTTTTGCCATGAAAATAGCCTAAGATGCTGACATGGCATTAAAGTTACATATACTACTACTACTACTGAATATATGTGGGATCAGTCTCACTCTAGAGAGTGATTTTATTCTATTGTATTTCATTTTTCAGAAGAATATACATTACAATAAATCAAAATAATTCAAGAACTTTTAACATACAAAATGTCATTATATCTTATATTTTGGCTACATCTAATATAAAGAACAATTTGTTCCCACAAAACATCTTGATTAATGTAGAATTTTAAAATGTTGAAAAACTTTTGCATTTATTTGTAAAATTGTGAATTATTATAATTTAAAATAGCTGTTTTCTGTTTTAATATATTCTAAAATGAAGACTTTACTCCAGTCTTCAGTGTCACATGGTCCTTAAGAAATCATTTTAATATGCTGATTTGGTCCTCAAGAAATTTCTTATTATTATTAATGTTGAAAACGGTGCTTATACATATATTGTAGAAATTGCGATGCATTTTTGTATACATAGAGTACAAAAAGAACAGCATCTATTTGAAAAATGTTTTTGTAAGAGCCTTTATTGTCACAATTTAGTACATTCGTGCTGAATAAAAGTATTTAAAAAAAACAACAACGTATTTACCCTTAAACTTTTGAATGATAGTTAAATATTACATATTATATATTAAGTAATTAAATAACTAGAAAACATTATTTCAAAAAATCAATTTTTTTTTAGATATTTAATGGTATATTTAACTGACATAGTGACGATTATACTTCAACTAAAAATGTCATTTGCAAGTCCATACACAAAAGCATATGACAATGTATACAGGCGTTATGGATACAGCTGAGCTGATGCAGTTGCCAGGGCAACCCTTACCGTCAGAGTCGATGCTGTTAAGTGCAGTGGGCGGAATGATGGAGACTTTACACTGACCCAGAGGACAAACCTTTCCCAACTGCTCCTTACAGCTGTTATGCACCTACACACAGGCAATGCATAGAGAGATACATCACTGGCTACTCATACCCATCAGTGGAGACACACTGGTTACACAAGGTACACACCTGTATAAATATGATGTCATATCTTCCCAGTAAACTCTAGGTGTTTATGTGGTATCTAGTTGTTATGGTTCCAGAGTGAATTGGGTGTGATGCTAAATTGTGGGTGTGGGTGATATACACCGCACTGTGATCGGTTTAAAAAAAGTTGGCAGGGAGGTGACGTACGATAGCTTTGCACCAGAGGCACCGCCAGTCCTGTAGTCGACGGACGCTACCGCAGTTTCGATCGCACACCACACACTTTGCGCTGACCGGCAAGTTCCCCTCCAACCACTGGTGTGGCATTGACACCTGTACACACAGACACACTGATTTAGGTACAGTACAGAATACAACGGAGACCACATGCATGTATAATTAAAAGATTCACTTACTCCATCCTCATCTTCTATGATGTCATTTCCTATAGACGCCAAAGTGGTCCACTTACAGTTATTTGTGGATCGTACGGCACAGCGCTTGTGGGCTTTGAATTTACACACTAACACACGCAGAGAAAAGATGACATTAAACAGATCGTCACTAGAAAGTGATAACAGGCTGAGGGCAATGTTCCTCTTCATGACTCATTGATTACGCTATAAACAAACAACGTCATTGTTAGTTCTACAAGCAGAACAAACAACACAGGAAAGGGTAAATGGCACAGAAAAGGGAAATCCAAACAAATTGATCATAAAAAATGACAGAGAAAAAAACAAAAAGACAAAAATAATGGGAAACGTGAAAAGCATAGACAACAATAAAAAAGCCTTGTGTTTATGTTTACCTTCACAGGAAAGGCCATGAGAGGTGACCCCTGGCAGAGCCTCTCGACACACGTTGCAGAAGCTGGGCCGGGCGTGAGAGCAGGCGTACCAGTTATGCATCCCGGAGAAGTGCTCCATGTTAAACTGACTGGCCTGTGATCAGTACAATCATATCAGCGTTATGGGACTATAAATACATAACCAATAAAATCTAGGGGAGTGATTCTTATTTTATTGTTTTAGTTTCAGTTACCTATAATAATCCTGTCTCAAGACGACTTGAAATAATTTACATATTAATTTTCATTTATTGTAAATATGTGATGTTGACCTGGAAAAGTCATGTAAATTAATACAACCTTAAAACGCAGTGGGCTTTTATTTTTAATTTTTTTATATTTAATGAACATTTTTCTAGTTATGCCAAGCTCTAAAACATTTTATCAGGTAGAAACTGTGTGTGGGGTAGATATTGGAGTCAAAAAGGTTAAGAACCTCACTAGCTATTGTTACAGACAAAGACTGGCTTGGGATCATTTAAGAGTTATTAACGTTATTAAAACGTCTCTTAAGAAAGGCACTAAAGATTTAAAAATCAAATGGATTGACACGCTATCTCCTTTACATCAATATTTCACCTAAACACAATTACAATTATAGCAAATACTTCTGTTGCTTTCATTTATCGATCACTTAATTAAGAAATCCATGTGAAGGAACATCAAACTGTATAATGTGCAGCCATTACAGGCATCAATGCACATTAACTGAACCTTTCAAATGATTTTGGAGGGGTCAAAGGTGAAGTTTTAGACACCGACCTCATAAGTCTCCCATTTCTGTACAGACTTCAAAGCACTGATCCAGTCTTCCATCTCCTTCCTGCTTTCTGCACACAACATCAGCTTACGGAATGGAGTGATAACCTAGGAGAGAGAGCCAAAGAGCTACAGTAGGTGTGAGCTATTAAACGGTTGTAAATAATGAATGAATGAAGGAATGACAACAAACTAATGAATGGGGCTGTCTCAAAATCCAGTGAGATCCCTACTTGCTGTAGACAGCATATTTCAAAAATCGTTCACTAGGTTTTGAGAAACCCATTGAGAAGAGGTTTTGCTTACTGTGAAACTGTTGTTGATGTTCTTAGTGCTGGTCTCGGCCACACTGGCGTCTGAGAGGTCGACCTCATCAAATATGAGAGACTGCAAGACAGTAGCATGTTTCTGTCACCAACAAACACTGAAACAAGCACCAATACAGCACCACCTGAGGTTCAGTCTACTCCAGAGGAACACAGAGACCCCTGCTTTTACCTTTGAATCTTTGGCATAGTACAGAGTCCTGCCTCGCAGTTTGAAATACCTCCTCTTCCATCTCTGAAAAGAGCTGGTCTGTTTGAGTAGAAGACCCTCCTTCACACTCTTCTACAAAACAAAGGCAAAGAAAGAGAAAAGCGATGAAAAATTAGCATAAAAGACAGCTAATGCAAATACAACAACTTGATTTGTTTTTATAGTAGTGTTCATGTGTCAGTGGGTGCAAAAACGTTTCCCTACTGCCACATTTTTCATAATGAAACATTTTCATGCCATGCTAGAACTGGCTATTTTTAGAAGCTGCTTCACAGCCCGTTGGATTTACTGGTGTTCATAAATTTCTTCTTTTGCACATGCATGAAATTCAGTCTTTTGCTTGTTATACTGAAGCATAATAAGAAATGAACACACACAAACCCCTGAGGCTTCAACTTGCATTAACAATCCTGTAGTTCAATCACAGTGGCTTATCACCAGGACCAGATGGAACTGGGGGACTTTTTCCACATTTTCTATGCTTTTTTCCTCATTATTTATGCTGTTTTTGCTGGTTCTAAACATGATAAAATGTGCTCTTTTGGTAGCTGGAAGTACAATCAAATTAGTCAGAATATGCATTTAATGGGTAATATGTAGATCTTCATGAATAAAAGGTATTTGAATTCTTTGAAAATCTGCAGAAATTTCTGCTTATAACTATAATATGACTACAGCTTTTTAATGAATTCAGAGGAAAAGACTAATGAGGACAACTATCTATGAGTCTCTATGAGATTTAACATAACACTGAAAAACCAGTTAGATAACTTTCTAACGCTTCCTTTTTTCTTTGCATTGCTCTCGCTTAATTGTTTACAAAAAACAAACAATAGTTAACCGTAAAGGTGTTACGGTAAGCTTACAGTAAAACCTGATCCGTCGCCTAGCAACATTTCTGACTCAAGTGCTTATAACACTGACAGAGGAACTGCCACATTTTCATAAAGTTCACCGTGGACCTTTAAAACACGGTCATGTCATCAATTCATCTCTAACTTTCATCATAAACCTTGATGCTTCAATCTGCTCTGAAGGGCAGAGAAGCTATAAAAGTCTTTCAACAAGTCATCAAATACAGCTGTACTTCGTGGCACAGTAAAGTCAAATTACAACAGAGTCTGTCCTTGTCTAAACATGCAGGGGCATATTCTGTGCCCTCTCATGACATGAGATGTGGATTTCATAAGTGGATCGTGGCAGAACAACACCAGTAGCTTGGTCAGCAGTGAGACAGGCTGACAGGACAGAAACGACAGCATATCTGTCTCTCGCGTGTCTGTCACACTGAAAACAAGGAGAGTGAGAGTGTTGTTGCAAAACATTAAGGAAATCAACATGAGTAACCTAGCAAGGTAACCTGCCAAGAGTAATGACGTATGAAGGGAGTGAATTCATTAACAGAGCTGCATGCTCTGGTGAGAAAGAAAGAGTGTGTGTGTGTTCTGCATGTCTCTGGCTATATTCAAAATAAAAGTCAAAGAGCCTGATTCTCATTTTTACACACTCCTACCTTTGAGAAAAATAAGTGTGTTTAATTGTATTGACTGTGCATTAATAGTTTACTTCAAATCTTAAAAGTGCGTTTTAAAAAATAATTCCAGATATAATATTAATGACACAGAAGACAGATGTTTACAATAATGTCAAATTAAAAATTTTACTTTAAAGTACAGTTTAAATAATTTGAATAATCTTTTGTTGTGCCTTAAGAAAAAAATCAATCAGATTAAAGGTTAAAGGTTAAATCAGATTTGAGCCACTTTCAGCAGCAATGTCAGTGTAACCTCTGAGTCACTTTTGCAGGTGATTATATTCTCCAAGTCTTTCAACAGGTGTCTCATTTTCTCCACCATGACTCCCAGCAGAGCTCATAAATGTATGTGTGAGGGGACACAACTGGCCTCAGAAGGTAGTTAAATCTGTCAAATCCTCCCTTTGAGGACATCTGGGGGTCATTTTCAATTGGAAAAACCATTTACAAAAGAATTAAATAATGGTTTCTTGGAGTAGATTTAGGGATTGTTTTAGTTTGTAGTCATATTTAGATTAATGTAAAAATAACAGATGTCTATTGTATGTGTATCCTCATTTAGCAGGTTAATTGTGAATGTGTGTGTGGTTTTGCTATTTTTCTTGAAAACATCTAAAATCAATTACATTATGGAAACAAGGTAATATATTTGTATTCTAGAAAATATAATTAGCTCAGAAAACAACAAAGTTCAATTAAAAGAAAAAGGAAATGTGTATGTGCTTGTAATAAAATGAAACCAATAAGTGTGTGCAAGCTTAGGTGTGAGAGTCTAAACTTCTGGATATCTGCCAGTGAAGCTTCCCTCTACACCGAGACAAGCATCAGACCCAGACATCACTCACTTCATCCTTTCAGAACAGAGCTGGTTCCACATTCATAAAAGATGAGGACATCTTTGATCTGTCACAGTGTGCAAGCAAACACACACACACACACACACAGACACAGACACAGACACAGACACACACAGACACAGACACAGACACAGACACACAGAGTGAAGTCAGCTGGTGACTCAGAGGAACTCTAAGGACAGATATCCTCACACAATGATTGCTATTTTTGTTTAATCTCCTCCTCCTCTTCTAATCCTCCCCTCACTCTCTTTTTAGTTCCTCTCAAATCCTCAGCTTCTGTATTCACCCTGCTGTTCTCTTCCTCCTTTCTCTTTTCTTTCTTGCGTCATTCCGGCTCACCCTGTTCATTCCTTTCCCTGTTTTCTGTCATCCTCCTCTCTCTCTCTTTCTCTCTCATCTGAAGGGCACAGTGCCTCTGCAATGCCCTACATAGAGCTGGAACTACAAATCCCATGATTCCTTTCAGAAAAGCTGATTAGATCCAAGTAGTTATAAAACCTAGAGAGAGCTACCCGTCAGCATTCACATTCATGTCAATGGGAATTGCTCGGATAGTGTATGCAGCCCTGGAAGTACACAACCTGGAAGCTGCTATTTTTTATTTATGAGTTCTGAGTTTGAAGCTTTTTTGTTTTGTTTTTTTGAGCCAGTCACGTGTACAAGGCTACCTTTGAAAGAAAGATGTTTTTGGCCCCATAATGATGTCGTTACACCATCTACCAGTAGGAAATAACAGGCACAGCTAACCAGCCGAATCTCGACCTCCTGATTAGATCCACTAGTCTGATGTTCCAATGCAAACACATGCCCTTGTGACGCTGCTGTGGTGTGAATACAAACAATTCAATCTTAGACGTTCAGTCTAATTACATTCCCCAGGTTCTCTCTGCTCTGAAATTAACCTACCTTTCTGTAAAATATGGCTTGTGCTTGTGAATTTCCTTGCAATCTTTGTAAATTCAAAGCCTTGAAATATTACTGAAAGACTTAATTTTGTTTTGTTTTTAAACTATTGGGATGAATATGTCATCTTCTGACCCTTGAATTGCTGTTAAAGTGGATCTGAGTGGCTTTTTAAGTCAAAGCAGTGCAGCTATTAGGACAATCATGTGTCATTATTCTCATAATACGACTCACTAACTCATCTCCAACCCAGCTCAGCAACTATGCAATTTATGGTAGTGAAAGAGAGAGACAGAAAGATGATTCCACTAAATATGCAAGGGAACAATGGGGAAAATGAAAGCATAGCATGATCTTCAAAATACTGAATCCCTAAGCAATAAAAGCGTCATTAACAAATTATACAACTCCAAGATATCGCTTGTCCATTCAGGAAATATCATAGATAAACAAAATCAAATGCAATAAATCTTAATTAAGTGTCCATTTAGAAGAAATCAACCAGAGCGAGTGAGACACATGACCCGCAGCCAAATGCTAGACACATATGTAACAGTACAAACTTAACATGTTCCTATTGATCTTAATGGAAAAAACAACACTGCTTGTATATCTTACAATGGCTGAACACAATCAGAGCAATAGCCCTATTTCAGCCAATCACCCTTAACTATCTGTTGCCATGGAAACACCAATGAGCTGTCAGCAAACACAGCTGTCATTCAAACAATCAGTGTTCCAAAGGCGTGGCCAAATACTATGCAGCACTAACAGCATGCAGGGCCAAAAGCTACACTATCCAGAAGCACAGGTCAACACTGTTGTTGCTACATTTTTCTATAAAAATGAATGAAGACACTTTCTTTGTTCAGCAAAGCCTGGTTAAACACGGATCTTAATCATAAAAACAACAGTCTGGTTTTTCCCTTAAGAAATCCCTTGTTGATTCAAATATAAAACATCCTTTTTCCTCCTCCTAGACATTTCATAAATAATTACACACAAACAGAACTGAGCTCTCTGAATCTTTGTTCAGACAGGCAGGAAAAATCTGATGTTTTGGCCATATCTGACTCATCTGTCTGTAGCAAAGGATCAAACGAAATCTAATTTTTACAAACAATAAAACATCTAATTCACAGCCATATCTAGTTAGAAATCTGATTGAAATCTATTTTTATAGTATGTCTCCGAAAGGTCAGATCGTATTTCAAGTAATATTTGTTTTGTGAAGAATAATGGCTTAAAATTTGTTTTGCTTTCCACACAAAGCTTTTGTGACCTTTTTGTAATATCATACAAACTGTTCAATATTGTCTAGTGCTGTGTTCAAATACACTTGTTCACTCACACTTTTTTCATATAGAATCTAATGCATGAAAGTATAAATACAGTAATGCCTGTCAATTATGTTCTCTTATGTGCCGTGTGAGTTCACATATGCAGAAGCACAATTTCCGTTTTTCCTTTCTCCCTGCAGCTCTCAGTTGTCATATAAGAAAATCGCCACTATAGCAACTGATGCAGATATACCGGATATTGACTACAGTCTGAACAAACGGATCAGATTGCATCACTTACTGTACAAATGACGCTTCTAAAGATCAGATGGGATTAATGTACAGTGTCAACAGTATGTATGAGATAGTCTGGGTTAGATGGCACAGTGTGGTTAAAGTTGAGTTAGAGCCAGACCAATTACCCAAAGCACCCACAGAGACTATGAGTCCCTTTCACAGCTAGTAATTAACTTAATGAACTGATTACAGCCCCTGCAGTACAACCTATGAGTATGAGTGTGTGTGTGTGTGTGTGTGTGTGCATGCAATCTAATTAGAGCCTAAATCACACAGCCTGAGAATTTACTACCTCTGAGGTGTCACCCTGAAGAAGCCAAGACTCATTCAGTAACGGTGTCAGATCCTACACATGCAATGTGCTAATGAGAACTGCTGCACACATACTGTAGGAATCACACACTGTTTAGCATATTAGTTTTACTAAATGATTAGTAAACACATCATGTGACACACTATATCGCTATAATGAATGTGCATATATTACAAAGGGCTGTAACCATAGATACGGATAGCCCTCATATTCACTGATATGGGCTTTACAATGGGCAATTCAAAACCTTTATGCTTGGTCTCATCCGAATTTTGAATATGGTTAATAACCATATAAGGAATACAGAAATGATAATTAGCTGAAAATGTACTCATCCTCAGGCTATTCAAGATGTAGATGAGTGTGTTTCTTCATCAGAGCGGATTTCAGAAGTTTAGCATTACATCATTTGTTCCGCGATGTATCCTCTGCAGTGAATGGGTGCCGTCAAAATAAGAGTTCAAACAGCTGATTAAAAACATCACAACAATTCACAAGTAATCCTCATGATTCCAGTCCATCACTTTGTTTGTAAGAAATAAATCCAAATCCATCATTTCATTTCTCAAAATCTTTTCTGATGAAGAAAAAAAACATCTAAATCTTGGATGGCCTGAGGGTAAGCAAAGTTTTTATTTTTTGGGTGAACTGTTGCTTTAATTCAAACTTTAGTTGAACTAAAAAGCTGTACTTAAAATCAGGGCAACATCACAGGCTGAGAAAAAGAGAAAAAACACTTTCAAGTCCTAAACGGGAGGAAGCTAGTCACCAGAGACTGATGAACATTAAAGAGAGAGAGTTCTTTGAGCGGCAAAATGGTCAAGTGATAGATATACTCCCCACGCACCCCAGAGAGCATCTAAAGCTGCAACCATGTCAGTCTACTGTTTTAGATATTAGATGTGTTTATTAGATGCTAAAAATGAATGCATTTTGAGCTGCAATCATAGGGAGAAGAAGTTGTGTTTGAGTGAAATGTGCATGTAGACACACATGTGATCCCATCTATAGACCGCCAGGACACATAAGAACACTCAGCGGTCGATGGTATGATGGGTTTTTGGTTGGCGACTGGATCAGCGGAGATGAGAGAGCTGATAAATGCTAATCCTGCATAACACATGGCCATAGAACATCAGTGTGCATGCTGATCCCTCCATCAACAGGCTTTCAAAGATGTCTCCTCATTATCTTGTGACAAAAAAACGGAAATCGAGTATTCAGAAGGCAGATGTGTTCATTTTTACAGAGAAATGCCAATTCATAGGCCTAATAAAAAGTGTAATTCTACTATTATTTATATACTCAGTTTTTATAAGCATTTCGAATTAAGTTTTCATGTTTATTTGACTTTAAGTTGTAATAATTTTGTTACAAACTGTTTCGACTTAGCCTTAATTACATTTTGTATCAGTTTTAAAGCAGCTTGCTCATGCATAGTTTAAGACATCAGGTTCTATAAAATTTCATTCAAGAGTCAATTTAGAAGCTTCTTCTAAAATAAGTGGCAATAACATGTCAAAAAAAGAAACAAAAAATAACTTAATTAGTGACATACAAGAGTAGGAGGACAGATCTAAAACGATTGTGGTTAGCATAGCTCACATAATCTGGTGTTGGAAATGTTTGACATATGTTCTGGCATCTTGGCAAATCAGAGCACAGTTTGACATTACTGAGATCTCTTCCATACCGGATATGGATATAAGATTACCAAGGCCTTTAGCACACTTAAATTGGGATTAGTCTGTCAAACAAATGTTTCACTTACCATTATTAACCTAGGTCTCCGTGATCTCATGTACATTATGTATATAATTAAGAAAGGAATTAATTAATGTTAGGATCATGCTCAGTGCTGTACAGTCAGGTATGACCCCGTCTGTGACTGGATATTCCTTATGGATTCATTTTCTTTTTACATTTAAATGGGACATGAACAGCAAGCTGTTATTTCACTAAGAAAGTTGGCAAAAAGATAACGGATGTGGTCAAAATAAATGAGAAGCACTGTAAACAAATTACATACTGCAATCAAAGACATTCCTGTCTGGGCTGTAATTTTTCCTGAGGTTGTGTGAAAAAGCACAGACATGTTTGAATTTACCTGACTAGCTCCAACTGAACAGGGCTTTTGTCTGAGGAGAATAAGCCTGAGAAGCAGAAGCCCTCCATTTAATCTCATGTCTGTATAGGAGTAACATTGAGATATTAAAAAGATCTTAAAAACAAAGAGCATCTCTTAAATGCAAAAACTGTAAATGTGAAGTGGTGATTTTCCCATGCAATCACTGCTATACACATACATAAACTGGATAATAACAGTGTCTGTGTCTTTAACTGTCCAGACCATCCAGTTCTGTTATTTATTACAGGCTTTGCATTAATGCCGCAGTAATCAGATCAGCACAAATGAGCATGTCCTTCTAACCCAGATAAACCTTATGACGTGCACAAACATACACACACCCCCTGCATCATCTCTCATATACAGTAAATCTAAGCCAATACACGTATGCACAAAGTCAATCATGAATCATCTGCTGACAGGAAGAGATCACCAAACGGATGAGACATTCAGCCTCACATTCAAAAAAACAGATTATCACTAATATACCATCACACAAACACAGTCTGCAGTGCTCATTCTAGTGAAAACTAAACAAAGTCAAGTGGAATTAAATGGAATAGCCTATCCAAACCTGTGAGAAGTCACTATTGCTGATTGTCTGTCCTTCTGTTGTTCTTACTGAACTGCTGGAGGA
>JAFVLL020035106.1:0-24031 GCA_021397915.2 Tor tambroides | reverse complement strand
TTTTTTTTAAAATGAGCCTATGCTGATACTAACATGATGTGAGACCAATCATGCACATCGATACGACATCACAACGAGGTATTAACTACACAAACTTTGAGGCCCTTATGACCTGCAAAATCGAGATTGTGTCCAAAGCAGGGAATACTGTTATAATCAGAGAAGGCCTTTGTTATTTGAAGTGCTATCAGTCTTAATGTCTGCCATATGGGGGTCTCATTGCTGTACATATATATCAATCACATCTCATTAAAGGCCTCCCTGAGGCTCTCTGCTGTGTGGTCACTATTAAGTTCTGCATTGCAAAGGCACCATGACTGCCAATCTGTCAGTTCTTTGTTATCAACTGCATAGATACAGCTATGTAGGACTGCATTTTTCTGCTGGCCTTGAAATCTGTTGTACAACCACAATATCAAGCCCTTTCAAGTTCTCTAGTTTCTCTGTACACTTTTGGCTTTTCAGTGCGCACGAAAAAGCTATTGAGACTCTGTAGCAGTTGCTACAATCCAAATCTTTCCACTGTATATATTGGTATTTGGTCAATGCAAATGAGCTCAGCCACTGCTCTGTTTATTTGGTTGCTGAATGCTTCTTCTTGGCACTCTCAGACAGGCTGTGAATGGTGGGTAGCAACTCTCTGGAAACAAGTTTAGCTGTCTGGCTATGATCACCAATTAGAGCAGCATGAGTCTGAGAAAGGTAAACAACTGGCCTTTATCCTTTACATTTTCATAATTTGTAAATTGCATGGGATGTGCGTTTAATTTTGAGTATTAAATTCAATCATAGTATTGTAACATCAGCAACCTAATTTTATCCGACCATCAAATGAACAATTCAATGGGAAGAGACATTAAGGAGACACTTAATGATACCAGAGCTCAAGTGTTCTTTAAAAGGAAAAATAAAACATTACTAAACGCCATTTAAATTTAAAGTCTGAAGAGGCACAGTGCATCTGTAGGATAGGCTATCAAATGACCTACATCCAACCTACCAAGCATTTAAAAAGTGTGTTGGTAAGTAAAAAAAATAGCAGTGACCAATTTAAGGTGATAGCTATTCATCACATCAAAGCAATTCCATCTGAAATGCATTTGGGCTAGAGTGGGGAACTGACGCAATGGTTCATGGGGTGCTGAGAGAGCAGAAAGCCAGGTCAAAAAATAAAAAAGCAGTGTTTGAAATGACTGTGATTTACGATAAAACGCATAAATACAAAGTCCTAAAATTTACATTGGGGCACTGACTAAATTGCAATGAGAAGTTCATGTCGCAGAGCACTCAAACATACCAGAGGAAAAATGAAATTTACAGAATGAAATGAAATGAAATGAAATGAGATAATATAAAGGCATCTCTGGTCCATTTTCAAACACCAAAATGCTATGAAGTGGTAGCATTGGTGCTTATGCATCTCTCTTGCCTGACAGATGCCCAGTCTTCAAAGAAGTCTGGAGACCTTTTCTACCCTCAATATGTGCACACGAAACCAATCTGGCCCTTGGGCAAAGGTTCAATCAAATACTTCTTAAACTTACGTGGAGAATTTACTTGAGGCCATAAAAGCCATGTGCAAAGCACAGACAATGCGTTTTCCTGCGGGTATAGCACATACGTGGGCCTCCCTTTCTGCCTGCTTTTCTTGCAACTCTGCTTGATCATTTAAAAGCCATTCTTGGGCAAAAGAAAACTTAGTAACAATAGCAGACAATTACAAGCTAATCTAACACTTGATCCCAGCTAAAGAGATGCATGCTGCGCTAGACCATTCTCAGCAACCCTTGACCATTTCAAGCTAAACCAGCAAGTAAAAAGCTGTACAATTATGTGAATTCTCCACTCTCGGCCCCCCAAAAAGTAAAGCCTTACTTGGATTATGGCGCATTGCCTCGATGGCCAGAAGATACGTCACACTGGTTTACTGCTTTAATATGAAGACGACGTTAAGAGCTACATATTTCAAAGAGCGCCTGAATAAACAAAGCAATTCAATACATTCAAACCAAAACAGTCTGTGCCATTAGTCGAAGAAGCCACACAAAGGCCAGTGCTGAAGGAGAGAGCGAGAAAAAAAAGAAAGAGGCAGATAATCAGATGGGAAAAGGTCATGGAGAGGTAGAGGATTAGAAGAGAAGAAGAGGCCACAGGGAAGAGGAGGAGAAGCTGGATCCAGAAAAGCAGCCCTCCACACATGACATCTGTATAACAAATTTTTCCACTTGGGTTTGCCTTTTCTCCATCCGCTCTTCTATGCTTGAAGGTAGAGCGACTGTAAGTGTGTGTGTTTGTGTCTGAATGTGGGAGGAAAGGACATATGAAGGCCAGAAGCGAGAGCTAACCCCGCACCTTGAGCCACCACCAAATAACCACTGTCATATTCCTTTAATAATATTTCTTATATTATGCCCAGCTGAGGAATATGTGTCTCATGTGGAGGAATAATGAGAAAGAAAAATAGCATGAACATAAGTTGCTAAATATAAACCACAGGAACCTGAGAATATGGGATTAACAGATCGAACAACTGTTGTAGTCCTTATTTCCCAGGTAAAAAAAAGTCCACTTCGATAATATACTAAAAGTTTTCTATTTTCGCGCACTAATTTTGTACTAAATATACTAAAAATGATTCTTTAGTACTTCTTAAAATAAACTTAAGATCAACTAAGTGTACTCAACTGTGCTATTTCTCTTTCTCTGACAGTTTTAAATACTTTCACACTGCAGACGTGTTTGCTGCATTAGTGTGTCCCTCTATTTGATCGTGTCACATCATTGTTCGGTACAATTTATTTTTCTAAATCAATTTATTTAAGTCTTTTCGCTTATTCGGTCGAACACCGAAACAGGTTTTTTTGCTATTTTCGGCCAAACAATTTCGGTTGCCGAACATTCGGTGCATCCCTACTTTTAACATACTATCTCTGTATTTAAAAAAAATTATTTAGTTAGCACTTGTAGTATACTTGAACCATCTTAAGTAGTACTTAAGTGTATTACAAGTGGTGTCAAATAAATTTTTTAAATGCAGAGATAGTAGCACATTTAAGTTCATATTCATGTTGTCCCAAAATAGCACAGTTGAGTACAGATAGATGATCTTAAGTTTATCTCAAGACTAAAGAATCATTTTTAGTATATTAAGTACAAAATTAGTGCACGAAAATAGAGCACATCAAGTACATTAAGGAAGTGCACTTACTTACAACTTACTTTGAATAAAAACACTATTTTTAAGTAAACTGTGAAAGATTTCCTCAGGATTCTTTGATGAATAAAGCTCAAAAGAACAGTACTTATTTGAGATATAAAAGCAGATTTCACAACGTAGATTTGTTCTTTATAGTAAACTTTAAACAGATTCACAGTAATTTATGTTGGATGACAAAATGTAAAATTTAGGCATGCTCAATATCTTAATATTCTTGCAGTTGGACGATACCGACAATTTTTATCATTTTAACTTATCAATATCGACAGGTTAAAATGTTTTAGCTACCATTAAAAAAATGACAAGAGCTCAGGACAGGTTGCCTAAAGAGTCAGCGGAGGCCACTGATCCGCACTGTCCTAGACGGGGTCTACGTCCACATGTGGGGTGACAGCCTGAAAGCAGTGGGGCCCAGGGAGCAAAGACAAGCTGCTGTTGATTTAGGATTTTTGTGCTCAACTCAACATTCCTAAGGGGAAGAGAGTGAACAAGCAAAAAAAAAAAAACTCTAGACAGAACAAAGAAATAAAAGAAAAAGATGGAGGAAGAAGACCGAATATTTATGCATATGTGAGCATATTTAGGCAGTATGTGTTAATGTCTGACAAAAGGTGAGTCTGGATTTAATGTGGAGCAACACTGATGCTGAAAATCAGTAAATTCCACACTGGAACACACAGTACAGTACAATACAGTATGTAAAAAGAGTTGCAATTTCCTCCAGAGTAAGAGCAGCAGAAAGAAATATAGAGAAAAGGAATGAAAAAATATGGTAAATGAATTACAAAGCAGTTAAAGACATCTGGATGTCAGGAAATTACTGATGAGTATGTCGGTATAGGAAATTTACAAAATATCTTCATGGAACATGATCTTTACTTCATGTCCTAATGATTTTTGGCATCAAAAAAAAATCAATAATTTTGCCCCATACTAGGGCTGTGCAATTAATCGAAATTCAGTTTCGATTTCGATTTCGGCCTCCAACGATTATGAAAACACAGTAATCGAGATAAAACGATTATTGCGCCCCATTCCGCCCCCTTTTCAGCGGTGTGGTTTCACGCCTCCATAAAAGCCCAATTTCACATGCAAACCAGTAAAATCATGTAAAAAGACTTTTGCAAAATGGGAAGTGCTTGATTTATTTAAGTTGATTAGATTTATTTATGTTTTTAAAAGCGTGAAAGAGAACTTGCGCTTCCTCGGGAAGATTACTGTGTATGCGCTCAGAGATGGACATGTAAAGTCATCTTTTAGCGCCTAAATGGTCAAATACACACAAAAATGTGTCAACATGCGGCGCTTAGTGATTATTCACGTAAACCCTCAGTCATTCATGTAATAAATGAACGTAAAAGGTTGAGAATGAAAATACTTGTGTAACAGTAAACTGGATCCGTGTGGCTCTTAAAGTGACAGCGTGCTATATTCCTGCGGCCGATTGTGTGCTTTATATTAATTAAACAACAAAAGACAAATTCAGAATCACTCACTGCTCTTGACTACTTTTGTAGCTTTAATAAGAAACAAATGAAGTTTAATTCTTACGGTGAAGACTATGCTGTTTTATTTTACATTAGGTTATTCAGTTTCTCTAGTAGGCTGTTAACTGAATAGCTACTTTAGACTTGCATTAAAAAAACAAAAAAAAAAACAAAGCATAGTTTGTTTCATTTGTATCTTTTTTATTCTATTGTATTCTTTTGCTTATTTATTACTGGCATTGTATTCCTTTGCTTTTTTATTACTGGCAGTTTAATTATTTTTAGGACCTTTTTTTAATTAATATTAGTTACTCTAGTATTCTGCTGTGATATTGAGAATTGTGACATTTCATAGTCTCTAAAATGTGAATGTTTATAACAGCCTTATTTACAGAAAATATTTATTTGATATATATATCACTATCTTTAAATAAATCTTTTATATAAAGTTTTGGTCATATGGCCCACTAATAATCGTTTTAAATAATCGTGATTACAATATTGACCAAAATAATCGTGATTATGATTTTTGTCATAATCGAGCAGCCCTACCCCATACAATGTATTTTTGGCTATTGCTACAAATATACCCCAGCGACTTAAGATTGGTTTTGTGGTCCAGGGTCACATGTATATATATTAGTGCTGTCAATCGATTAAAAAAAATTAACTAATTAAATCGCACATTTTTCTAAAATTAATCGCGATTAATTCCACCTAACATTAAAGTTTTTAAATATACTTTTATATTGCAATAATTTCGCATTCAATCTTCAAATGTACAATGTACAAACAACATAAAGACAGTATATTTTTAATATTTCTTTAATGGCATCTTTTTTATGATTGAAGGCCAGCATCACTGATATCAATACTACTGATGTCTCTATAAAATAGTTTTTTCCCCTGAATATTTAACCACTGACTGTAGCCAGTCAGCATTACAGTATAATTTAGATCTATAAATTTGAACATTTATTAGATTTAACTTCTAATTTAAGTGAACTCAAAACAATCATCACATAAACCTATTATAATAAATTACATATTTAGCTACTTGTGTCCTTCAGCAGAAATATACAGAAAATGAATACTTACCAAACACTAAATTCTAAATTAAATATAGATGAACCCATTAAAGCTATAAAAGTTATTGATTTCCTCTTTTTTTCTTTGGTTCTTGGATTAATAGACATCACAGCAGCTGGTTATTAGCTTATTTGCCTGCTATAGTTTTAAAAGCTGCTGCTGATGAACTTGACACGGCTCTGACATGCAACTCTCTTTACCTTTTCTGACCCTCTTCAAGTCTTAAAGTCTCTACTAATGAGCGGACGAGTTGAATCGGGTGTTTTAGATGAGGGAGACAGTGCTGGGGTGCCTCAGGACAGTTTTTTAAAACCATTTCAGAGACATGTTCTTAAATGTGATGCATATATAACATATTGCATGCATGCACGCAGTTTTAAGGCAGTTTTAATTGCCTTTTTGGTAACTTCAAGCCTTAACTGACGGCATAACTAGGACATTGCATGTATGTAGTTTCTTTCGCTGTTTGATATGAAATGATACAGGCTACAGCGCGCGCCGGCACCTTTGTGCGTGTATTTGAAGAGCGCGCGCTACGAGCACAGTATCTTTTCCGCGCTCGTTTGACTCGCGCCTGGCGCGGAGGCGAAGTTAGAGCGCATCTGAAACGTCTCCCGTTTGATGTGGTCATAAAGACGTTCTGCATCTAAATAAACGCAATCCTTTTCAAGAAAAAAAGAGACCGAGGCAGCAGTTGCGAATGGGGTGGCCAACCCTAGCCCCGCCCCTGCGTTAATTACGTTAAATATTTTTAACGCGTTAATCAGAAAAAATTAATCGCATGCGTTAACGCACTAATTTTGACACCACTAATATATATATATATATATATATATACACACACACACATATATATGTATGTGTGTATGTGTATGTGTGTGTGTGTGTAACAGACAGTTCAAAAGAACAGCATTTATATGAAACAGAAATTTTAAAATTGTAAATTGTAAACTTGTGACAATGCAGAAGTCACTTTTAATTCATTTAATGCATGAATGACAGCTGAAACACCTCTATTTTACATAACACTGATTTGTACAGCTTTGTAAAAAGGATCCTACCACAAGTGATCCATAAAGAGGTTCTTGAAGTCTCAGAGCTCTCATTTAAAAAGAATCAAGGATAATACGCTACTGAGAACATTCTCAGAAAACCATTTATGTCTTTCTCTCTTTGCATGGGTACGTCGTACTCATGGATCTACTTCAGCAGCCCTGTATCAGGCTCTTACAAGAGCTTATGAGAAATTGAATACTGGTCTAACAAGAACGTAATAGTTCCCAGGCTCTGAGTAGCTCTCTTGGCTGACAGTTTGACATGAGTTTGCATATTCAGCATGGCGGGGAACACTCCACAATCCTAACATTGCAGAAATGTTCTGGGCCGGTAAACCTGACATTCGGGTAAAGAAATAACCTACTTGCCTCTACCTTCCATTCCCATCACTTTCAATAAAAAGGGCAAAACTGCATAAGCGACATGGACCGTAGACTCCATGCAAGTCTGAGCACATCCACCCTTTGACACCAGCAGCTTATTAAAATGTCTTAAATTTACACACAGACCACATATTTACATACATACATTTATACACACACACATAGAAGGCTCGAAGGATATAAGAAGGATGTATGACGTCATATTTGTTTTAAAAGACTATAACATTTTAACTGTACGGTGAGAGATTATCAGACTTTGCATGCAGGGTATTTCAATGTTTTGCTCATTTAATTTCTTGGTAGAATGTTTAAAAATCTTCTCATGAGCTGCTGCAGTAATTTGCATGACATTTTGCATGCATGCCCTCCGGGTATAAGTATCAGTAAATGCACTGACAAATACTAGGAAACAGCAATAACTCTGTGATGCTTTGGTAAAACTGCATTTGATTTTGAACATTTTTACCACTTTGCTGCTTTCAAAGAGTATTTGTTTTACGGTTTAAATAATAAGATGCATTAGCGGTCTTACTGACATTTCAATCAATACACTTCTGTGTAGAAATTCGAACGGAACAATCCATTGCTTTATAAATTGAAGTTTGTTTGTTGTAAGCTCCATTATGGAAATGTATCATTTTAAAATGTATATATATATAAAACACTTACATTATATAATATTTAATGTTTTATTAAAAAGTATACACTGAAAAAAAACTGGTGTTTTGAAAACTGGCAAGTAATACATTGAATTAATGCAAAACTTTTAAGTAGAAATGTATTTTCCTGTAAAGCGTACTGCAATAATTTTTGTTTTATTTGCCTTTTTGAAAATCATTTCTTTACAGTGTTACTTTCAAGGATATATTAAGTTGGTTTTAATTTATTTTGTGTTGAATGCAATTATGCTGTAAATAAATTATCCACTGCCTGCATTCCACGGACAATGTAAATATAATTCCAAATTATAAATTAAAATATTAATCTTTAATGAAGGTAAAAACACTTTGAAAAATTGTCGTTTGGTAGAACTATAGTGGGATGAGGCTTTGTGGTACACAAGAGCTGATGTGTGTAACTGCGCTTGAATACAAAGTCAGCAAAAATGTATGTATTTATAGGAAACCCGGGTTTATTGTAAAGACAGTAAAATGAGTAGAAACAGGATAGTATAGATAGTAGGAAGAGGATAAAAGTGAGAGATAAGAGAACATGAGATGAGAGAACGTGTCAGAGGCGAGGGGATGTGGTCATGATGAAATACAGGAAAAGAACAAAAAAAAAGCAGTGTGACAGAGCCCTTGAATCAGCAGAAATCTACAGAGGTCCCTGCTATAGATTTGCATTTGTGTGAGTGGCATACTTCACATTATCAGAGAGTGCATAAGCAATTCTTGTGGCTTCCTGGTCATTCAATCGTGACTGGCATTATAGTAACGAAATTGAAAGAAGCAGAACTGCAAATACCAATGGATGACAGAAAAGAAGATATTCCCTACTGTACAGTAGTACAAATTATTGTAAGTATGTTGCTCTATTAAAAAGCTTTTGTAGGATAATATCTAACAGCAGAATGAAAAAAAAAAAAGAAAAGTAATAACCAAGAAGATTCAGAGCGGGTCAGACAAGAGTAAATAAATTTGTGCATCTGTCCTCTCTTCGCTTCTTTCATAACAATGGAGGAAAATGAAGCTAATCGTTTTCTAATCGCATATGAGACAGCAAAATCAACAATATAAGCGCATGATAAATGGGTGAGGTTAAAGTCTTTACATTCACTATGTGCGGCTCCACCAAAATATACATCCAGCCCACAGACATTCACACACATATGGTGGGGAATGGTAAAATATTCCTGATTAAAGTCAGTGAAGTGCATTTAAGGAAAACAGACCATACATTGTGACTGGCAGGGGTCTGTTAGGTTTTGGCCAAGAAAAGTAATTGTAAAGTTAATCTCTTTTGTGATTTTGACAAATGCATGGAAACTCTGTTTAAATAAAGCTAAGCACGTATATTTCATGGAAGAGTTGCTCTTTGTTGCCTAATGGCCATTTATATGGCTAGATACACAGCTCAGATGTTTGGTCTGTAAATCAGAGAAAAACCGCAGTCTCTAATAAAACAATGATTGCCCATTTATTATAAATGTGGTCATTCTTTGACTACGTAAGTCAGTTTGTATAAGACACTTATATACATTAATGCTATGTGGTAAAGAAGCCAAAGCAGGGGTTAATACTCTGAGCAGTGCCTAAACCATGAGATCAGAAGGAACAAAGGATTTACACTTCAATCTCACATTCCCCAGTATGAAAGTCACAAAATAATGGTACTTCACTATTAAGTGGATACTAAAATGGATCATAACTAGTTAAAATGTAATTATGAAATAATAAATGCCTTTTGTTCATCAACGCTGCACTATTTGATCAAAAATACAGTAAAAACTATTCCTGAAAATATTTTAAATTGTAATTAGTTTCTGTGATAGCAAAGCTTGATTTTCAGCTGGCATTACTCCAGTCTTTAGTGTGATGCACATGATCCTTCAGAAATCATTCTATGCTGATTTGGTGCTAAAGAAAAATATTTTATTATTATCAATGCAGAAAATGGCTTAATATTTTCATGGCTTAAAATCATTCTACATTGTTTCAGGATTCACTGATGAATAGAAGGCTCAAAAGAACAACATTTATTTGAAATAGAAACCTAGAAATCTATTGTAACATTAATTTTAATGTGTTTACTGTCATCAACTACTTAAAATAATCTGTGTGTGTGTGTGTGTGTGTGTGTACCAGGTATATATGGTTTTCTGTTTCACGGCATAGTAAAAAAAATATCTGGTCCTTGGCCTTGGTCTTAAAGGGGTGGTTGATTGCGATTTCACTTTTTTAACGTTAGTTAGTGTGTAATGTTGCTGTTTGAGCATAAACAATATCTGCAAAGTTACAAAGCTGAAAGTTCAATGCAAACGGAGATATCGTCTTTTAAAATTCTGGCAGTTTAATGCCTACAAAAACGACAGGTAAGGGACTACAACGAGTTACTTCCCGGGTCAGATACGTCACGGACCCAGATAAACCCCACCCCTGGGAACATGCAGCAAAGGGGCGAGGCCATGCTACGCTGTTTTAGAGAAGAGGAAGAGAAAACTAGGGGTGCACGTAAAAATCTATTCACATATGAATCGCGATTCTGTCTTCTATCGATTCTAATGGATTCACAAGTTTCAAAATCATTAAAGCAGCGGTTCTTAATACTGCATCTCTCTCTCTCTCTCTCTCTCTCATTCAGATCAGCTCCAACAAACTCTGTTTCCAATTATACACTTATTTTCACATAGAAGCCATGGAGAAGCTGAAGTATACATATGGACGCTGCCGTTGTTGTATTAAAGCTTAAATAAGGATAAATCCGTATATTAAAAGCTATCAGAAGCAGTAGGCAAGGCAAGGCAAGGCAAGGCAAGTTTATTTATATAGCACATTTCATACACAATGGTAATTCAAAGTGCTTTACATAAAAGAAAGTAAAATAGACATTAAAAATAAAAAAACATGGAAATAAAAATAAAAAAACAAGGAAATAAAAATAATAAAAACAAGGAATTTTAAAATGATATAGAAATTGATTTAATTAATTTAAAGAAAATGATTATACATAAAATACATTGCAGTCAGTTCGGACATATAGCACAGTGCTCATTCAACAAATGCACAGTTAAACAGATGAGTTTTGAGTATTGATTTAAATGTGGCTAATGTTTTAGCACATCTGACTCTTCTGGAAGCTGCTGTTCCAATCATGGTGGCATAGCACTTACAAATAACAGCGATCTAAAAGTATGAACCAAAACATAACGCTGGTAAAAGCTATGCTTGCACAGGTTCTGCGCGATCCACACTAATATCCTCTGCGCTCTCATTCGGCTCAAATTGATAAGCAATATAGATGAAGCCATTGTTTACAATACATCCGGGAGCACATGCCGCTTGAGCTGAGGGGGTGGGACGCTCAGACGTGCAGTAGAGGCGGTTTAGCCAATCAGAACACACTGACCAAAGCCATCTGTAGCCAGCACGATTTCTGAGGAGGGCTCATGTTAGGAAATAATCTACGTTTATCGAGATAAGTAGAGGTGGAATAGAGAAAAAGAGGAAGAAAAATAATGCGTTTTTCAAAAAACTAAGCATGAACATATGTTTGACTGCACCCCATAAACACAGTCAAGCCTAGAAAAAAAGCAGTCAACCACCCTTTTAAATTTTGGAAAATAAAACCTCAGATGAATTATTATTTGGTATTTACCAAAAACAATGCCAAAATGGAAAAGCCATGTGTGACAAAGTTAGGTCACCCTTACTGTTAACATAAGAATTAAGAAGGTAAGTAGCAGTCAAGCACTGCTAATCAAATGCCTTTGATTAACTGATCATCAGCAAGTGTGAGCACCTCTATAAAAGCAGAAGTTCTAGCAGTTTGCTGGTCTGAAGCCTTCAGGTGTGTGTTAAAAATGTGCCAAAGAGAAAAGACATCAGCAATGATCTTAGAGAAGCAATTGTTGCTGCCATCAATCTGGGAAGAATACGGTAATACGGCCATTTCCAAACAATTTGAAGTCCATCATTCTACAGTGAGGAAGTTTATTCAAAAGTGGAAGACATTCAAAACAGACCCCAAGCAGACCGTGCAACGCTTAGAGAAAGGGCAGAGAACCCAAGAAATTCACCGCAGGCTCCACAGGCCTCAGAAAACAAGTTAAATGATAAAGTTCATGACAGTACAATTAGAAAAATATGGGACAAGTATGGCATGTTTGGAAGGCTTGCCAGAAGAAAGCTTCTTTTATCTAAAAAAAAAAAAAAACAGCGCGTTTTAGGTTTGCAAAGTTGCATTTGAACAAACCATAAGACTTCTAGAACAATGTCTTTTGAACACACAAGACCAAAGTGGAGATGTTTTGCCATAATGCTCAGCACCACATTTGGTGAAATCCTAAAGAGCATATCAGCACACAAACACCTCAGACCAAAAGTCAAGCATGTTGGAGGATGACTGATGATTTTGGGCTTGTTTTGTAGCCACAGGACCTGGGCACCTCACAGTCATTGAGTCGACCATGAACTCTTCTGTATACCAAAGTACAGAGTCAAGTGTGATGCCATCTGATACGACAGCTAAAGCTTTGTCAAAACTGGGTCATGCAACAGGACAATGATCCCAAGCACACCAGCAAATCTACAACAGAACGGCTGAAAAGAAAAGAATCAAGGGGTTGCAATAGCCCAGTCAAAGTCCAGAGCTCATCCTGACTGAAATGCTGTGGTGAGAGCTGTGCATAAACAAATACCCACAAACATCAATAAACTGGAGCAATGTTGTAAAGAAGAGTGGGCTACAATTCCTCCAGAATGATGTGAGAGACTGATAAAGTCCTACAGAAAATGATTACTTCAAGTAATTGCTGAGTGGATGTACAGGCAACTGAATCAGAGGGTGTGCTAAGTTTGTCACACATGGCTTTTCCATCTTGGTTTTATTATTGTTAAATCAGTAATGACATGGTGCAATGTGTCATGTGATGTTGTTCATCTGAGGATTTATTTTCCAAATTTTAAGACCTGCCAAAGATCAGATGATTTTTTTTATCATGCCCTGAGGGGAGATATATTATATATATTATATATATATATTACACACACACAGATTATTTGAAGTAGTTTTACTCATATATAAGTGCATAGGCTATTTAAATCCAAGCTATCAGTGAGGCAACCTTGAAATATTCAAACTGCTGACTGGTAAAGAGTAAACACCTGAAAAAGATCTGTTGAATAAGAACAGGTTGTTCTTGATCAATGTCTGGCAGAGCTCCAGCATGGTGTAGATTTCACCGCTGTATCAGACTGCACAACAAACACACACCTTGACGCACGCTCCGTCTACCGCTGTCATTACCGCTCAACAAGAAACGAAAAAGCTCCATCCTATTCTAGATAAATGTCCAGAAGCAACTGATGTAAAAAATGGTTTGTAAAAAATTGGTAATGTAAAAAAGGCTTACTTTAAAATGCAAGTTAATAAAATGTGACCCTGGACCACAAAACCAGTCATAACGGTCAATTTTTTGAAATTGAGATTTATACATCATTTGAGAGCTGAATAAATAAGCTTTCCATTGATGTGTGGTTTGTTAGGATAGGACAATATTTGGCTGAGATACAACTATTTGCAAAAAAATCTAAATATTGAGAAAATCGCCTTTAAAGTTGTCCAAATGAAGTTCTTAGCAATGCATATAACTAATCAAAAATTAAGTTTTGATATATTTACAGTAGGAAATTTACAAAATATCTTCATGGAACATGATCTTTATTTAATATCCTCATGATTTTTGGCATAAAAGAAAAATAAATCATTTTGACCCATACAATGTATTTTTGGCAATTGCTACAAATATACCCCAGCGGTTTTGTGGTCCAGGGTCACAAATATATAAAAATATAATAAAATAAATCTATTAAAATAGATTAAATATTTTTTAAAAAGTAGCTTACATGGTTATGTACTTTTTGTTAGCAGCTAGTTTTGTAGATAACTACTTTTCCAAAAGAATAGTTTGACTGTAGTTGAAACGCATTAAAATGATGAGTAGCCTGACAAACAGCAGTTTCAATGCAAGTTCAGCTCCAACACTGAACTTGATGCTTTGAATACCGCCAGCAAAATAGCTAGAAAGGGAGAAAGCAGAGAACACACTGACTGTCTCAATCAAATCTAATTTTTGCACAGCAGGTCTGCCTGCTGTTGTGTTTTATTGGATTCTATTGAATCAAAATCAAGAGAGAAATGCGATGAGATGAATGCAGAGATACGGCTTATTGAATGTGCACAATTTCCTCAGGAAATTTATAACAGAAACGATTTTTTTAAAGTTCCTATGCCTCCACATGTCACTGGTGGGTAACGCACATGCTCTAATGTTGACTGGAAGTTGTGTATTTCTTCCGTTCCGTCCGTCTCCATTAACCCAGAGTGCAATGCACACATGTGGCTTTTGGCTGCAGTCTGGCATTACTGGTCATGATTTTCAAAATGTAACATTGACTCATTATTGAAATTACCGGAAGATGAGAAATAACTCATTTAAATGGGTTATGCAGCTGTGCTTGTATTCCAATATGCTGCCTGAATTCAGTTGTTCATTCATCCTAATTCTCATCATCGATCCTAATTCTCATCATTGGACATAATGCAGTCACACTGGAAGAACCCTGTAAGGAGTTAAATGTAATTCATAGAGCATGCAAGGCCATTTAACCTGCTTCAGAGAGCTAATGGATGCCCATCCTGTTCTGCAAGAAAAAGCATCAGAGCCTTTTAATCAATATTGCATCCTGCCTTTGTCCATTCAACGGTCTCTTCTGGCAAAACAGCTCAACCCGTTTACTAAGACACCAACTAGACACATTAGGACTGAAGAGAAACAGCATATGCAATAGTGATACACAGAAAGTATTCAGCCAAAACTGCAAACAAAAAAAAAAGTTCAAATATTTTGGAGGATTGAAATCATTGTCCAAAACACGTTGCTTCTCCGATGAGACTTTTTAACTGTGTCAGTGTCTATTTTGTGATCGATAGGCATCTTGCTGCGAAAGAAATTTACAATGACCGTATATCATTTGTCAACACAACACCCTGAACTACATGACGAGTTCAGTTACCTAATTTTTGCTTTTCATTTTTGACTAAATAAAAATTTTCAGTTTTAGTTTTGCTTTAAAAAATTCATTGTTTGGTGCATTACAAATATGCATGGGTCAAAAATGGTTGTTGGTGTTAGCTTACCTATATGGTCATCCACACATTATTAAAATTAAGGATTCACAAAATTACTCATTTACATTTGATATGACCACATTATTACAATGTATTACAGTTACAAGCACCTATGAATTTGAAATATTTTTTTCCCTGCTATATAAACAAATGGGATATGGGATGAACATGCATGTTCTAGAGACAATAATCAAAAATAATTTTCATGTTAAGGCAGATTACCAATAAAAGCATTTGAAACGCTAAAAGCAAACATGCACTGAAAAATAGATATTAATTCTGAGATTTGAATTTAACAGTGCATTAAATTATGAATGACTTAAAGATTAGTTATTACTGGACGTACACAAAGTTAATCTTGCCAATCGTACACAAATGTAAAAATGAGTAATGAAAATGCATAATTAAATACCCAATACTGACAAATGTCAATTAATCAATGCAGGTCAAACCTTACAAAAAAGAAAGAGACAAAGAAAATATTCATTCGCACTACTAGAATCACCAAAAACCAGACCACTTATATATCATGCTATATGTGAACCTCAACACCCAATAGTCTGCATCATCGCTGTCCAACCACAGGCAAATGAGTACTTGAGTATATCCTGTCAGCAGCGCCCACCATGCTCGATGGTGTCAAATATCTCCGCAGCATCTCATGTCTGTGCTTTGCTGGCACAAATGTGTGATAATGTATATGATCTGAGATCGAAGCATGAGACTATATATTGTTAGCAAATGGCTAAAAAAACTTGAATAGAATCTACATGGAAGAATAATAATCACGCCTGTGCGGCAGCATAAAAACAAATTTAAGATCATTATCCAGACAACTGAGAGACCCAACAGGCCAACTGGGAAGGGACTTATTATTATCATGACATGATAATGGAACATGTGAGGATTAACACAGAATTTCAATTAAAGTCATTTTCTCTCGCCAGCAATTGGCTGATGTCTTTCCGTTCACGCTAAAGCAAGGCTAACGATGTTCCTGGAGGCGTCACTATACAGTGAACAACTTCCTTTTGATATGGAAAAAAAACACATCCCAGGCGGAAAAGGACAGAATGCCAGGAGGGCTCCACAGGAGATCTCCCCATGACAACATGATCACAACTGTCACATGTGTTCAGGGTGAACCTGCTCTCATCTGTGAAAAGCACAGGGCGCCAGTGGCAGACCTGCTAATTCTGGTGTTCAATAGCAAATGCCAGTCGAGCTCCACGGTGCCAGGCATTGAGCACAGGGCCCACTAGAGGACGTCGGGCCCTCAGGCCACCCTCATGTCTGTTTCTGATTGTTTGGTCAGAGACATTCACACCAGTGGCCTGCTGGAGGTCATTTTGTGGGTCACACCAGTGGCCTGCTGGAGGAGTGAGCAGTCGTGGCCTAATGGTTAGAGAGTCGGACTCGTAACCCAAAGGGTGCGGGTTCGAGTCTCAGGTCTGGCAGGGATTGTAGGTTGGGGGAGTGAATGTACAGCGCTCTCTTCCACCTTCAATACCATGACTGAGGTGCCCCTGAGCAAGGCACCGAACCCCCAACTGCTCCCCTGGCGCCACAGCATAAATGGCTGCCCACTGCTCCGGGTGTGTGTTCACAGTGTGTGTGTGTGTGTGTGTTCACTGCTGTGTGTGTGCACTTAGGATGGGTTAAATGCAGAGCACAAATTCCGGGTATGGGTAACCATAAATGGCCACGTCACGTCACGTCCCTTTCACTTCACTTTCAGTTTGTAGGGCTCTGGCAGTGCTCATCCTGTTCCTCCTTGCACAAAGGAGCAGATACCAGTCCTGCTGATGGGTTAAGGACCTTCTACGGCCCTGTCCAGCTCTCCTAGAGCCGGTCTCCTGGAATCTCCTTCATGCTCTTGAGACTGTGCTGGGAGACACAGCAAACCTTCTGGCAATGGCACGAACTGATGTGCCATCCTGGAGGAGTTGGATTGCCTATCCAACCTCTGTAGGGTCCAGGTATCGCCTCATGCTACCAGCAGTGACACTGACCCTAGCCAAATGCAAAACTAGTGAAAAACAGTCAGAAAAGATGAGTAGGGAAAAAAATGTCAGCGGCCTCCACCTGTAAAACCATTCCTGTTTTGGGGGTCGTCTCATTGTTGCCCATCTAGTGCACCTGTTGTTAATTTCATTAACGCCACAGCAGCTGAAACTGATTAACAACCCCCTCTGCTACTTAACTGACCAGATCAATATCCCAGGAGTTTAACTAACTTGATGCTATACTCTGATTAAAAAGTGTTCCTTTAATTTTTTTGGAGCAGTGTATATTCTTGTATAGATTATATGCTAAAAATATTTTAATACAAAAAAAGAAGATTCATGCTGCAAAGTCTGTGTGGGGAGTCAAATATGTCTGCTACAGCAAAAACAAAAACAAAACTTTCTAAAATACAGATATGAAAACTATAGAACCAAAAGCCACACGCATGACATTTATCACACCTTCAGTACCTCACTTCCTCACTCAGTAACTCAAACCGTGCGAATTTCTATGCTGCCACATTAAACCACAATGAAAAACAAACTGAGAGAATGAACCATGGATGTTTTCTTGGTCTCCTGTCCAAAACCCATTGCTATTGCATTATAGCGGTTGCTCGACAGTTGCTTAATCTAATTTTTTAAGAAACCACAACAGGGAGACATATCGTCAGGATAAATCCCTGACTCACCTTAGCCTACAAAGATATTATAATTAGACACAATCCAGCTCTCAAATTCTCACAGCTACAGGCACTCTCTCTTATTTCCATCGACTGCCATTATATAGTGACATTACATTATTTTGAATATGACTATCATTTTCTAATCAAACTGACTGACGCCTTCCTATCCTGTTCCACCTCCCTTTTGTCCCACAATGCCCATGTTCCTGCTTTGGGCCTTCTCTCACATGGCTACTAATGGGCCCTCTAATCAGCAAATGGGCTCTTCAGAAGGAGCCCTCATTAAAATCTGAGAGAAAAATGAAATGACAGTGGGACAAAATGCTACGCACATGTGAAGCTTTCAACATTTAATTGAGGACGTTTTAAATGTCAGAAAGTTCTACGCTTGGCCTTCGTGCTGAAATAAAACAATTTCAAAGTGAGTACTTAAATGCCCATTATGTAAAATTAAGTTCTCACATCATGTCAAGGATCCTAGCGATGCTGAATGAATGGTGGAATTATGAAGGTGCTTCACAGCGAACAGAAGCGCAGCCAAGAGCCCACTGTTCCAGGACTGAGAAGTTGATCACAATCCATGGAAGTATTGTGTAGTGTTTGGCAACTTCACTGCTGACTTCAGCGATTCAAAGAACACACGTTTCTGCTCAGCTTCCCAAAGATCTGAAAAACCGGCAAATATTAAGAAATAAAACAGATGCTGAGATTAGGGCTGGGCGATATAGCTGACAAAATTTTATCTCAATAGTTTTCAGCCTTTTGGCAACATTCTACCATTCAAAAGTTTGAGGTCAGTAAGATATTTTTAAAGAAGTTAATACTTAAGATTCATTACAAAAGTGACAGTATGAGCTTTAAAATGTTACATAAAAAATATAAATATATTTCAAATAAATTCTGTTCTTTTGAACTTTCTATTCATCAAAAAATCCTGAAACATTATATTGAAACAATATATTGATATTCATATATTTGCTCTGATTTTTCTTAATTTAATCAATATGTTGTAGCTACATGTAGATTCAAAATGTTAATGTCTAAAGCAACATCAAAAATAATATCTTTTAAATTAAATGCACTGAAAAGGACAGTTTGAACTCTAATTGACAACACACTGTGTTGAATAAAATATTGAATAAATTTTGAATAATCACTGTTCTTTTTAATTTTTTTATTTATCAAAGAACCCTGAAAAAAGTATCATAGGTCCCAAAAGATGCTAAACAGCACAAGTTTTTCCAACACTGATTATAAATCAGCAATTTAGACTGATTTCTGAAGGATCATGTGACACTGAAGACTGGAGTAATGATTTCAATAATGTTTCACAAAATTACAGTTTTTTGTTTGGATCAAATAGATATAGCCTTGATGAGCATAAGAAACTTCTTTAAAAAAAAACATTAAAAATCTTACTGATCCCAAACTTTTGAACAAAAGTGTATAAAATCAGAGACTAGACTCTCTCATACTCATAATATCCTTATATCAGAGGAAAATTATTGCTAATATTTGAAAAATTGTCCAGCCCTTGTGTTTACAGTCATGCATTACACAGTTCCCTTACAAAACCTCTTGGGAAAGTGTGTGAATTTCTTTCCATGAGATTCCTTCTGCTCATCCCAACATTTGAGAGAGCACAGCCCACTTTCCTTAGCAAGCACCAACTGAAGAGATAGCCAGGGGGAGCTTGTGGGAGCTCAAGCTGTGATATTTCTGCAGACAGCTGCAGGGCTTCTGTCTTATGTTGGACAGACACCAAACTGTATTTTAAAGAAACCAAATCCTCACCTGTAGCAGTAAAAACTCAAATATGATTTGGTGCACTATAAAGCCCCTTCCTCTGTGGGTACTGAACTGACATGCATATTTGGAGACCTTAAGAAACACTGACAGCAGAAAAGGTGACTTGTGGCTACATGAAGGACATTTGTGTTCAAAAATACACATGCTACTGATATCACAGCTGTATATATTGAAAAAAACCCAACTGTGCCAGGTACTACTGGGAAATAATTAAACCGATAAGGCAGCATCCCATTAGCTGACCATAAACAACTACATTTTAGTCAGGAGAACCTCGCCTACTCAGTGTTTTGGCTCAAATCTTTTACAAGAATGGAAAAGAGGTGACAGACTAGACGATTTATCTCTACAATTCCCGGTTATTAGGATGCAGTTTATGGAGTAACTTTTCTTGGTAAATGTGTGTGATTTGTTCCTTCAGGGCTTAGTGTAGAAATATATTCATGCACTGCTTCAGTGAGTAAAACAAATAACATTTGGCCACTGCTTGCTTATATTATTATTAGTAATTTAAGGTAATGTGGCTTTGAGTTTGCTGAGGAAAAAGTTAGGATCAAGCAGGATAGTGGCTTGTCCTTATTCCATAAAACTCTTCTGGTTGGACACCACAATTCAAAAACCACAAAACAAAAACAAAAAACAACCTTCTTTTTTCAAGTAAAATCAATCTGTCATTTAAGCCTTACAAAAAGCCCACAGCAAACCAAAACAGAACATATCGAGCTGTTTATCTCATCATATATGAACAGATAATCTCAGCAATACTATCATTCTCTATATAAGCTCTAGATGATTGGATCATGAGATCACAGGACCCCTGAATATAAGAAGAGCTCTCTGCTCGCCCACGTTTCTTACCTTGCTTGAAAGTGCCTGTCTTCCAGAGATTCAATATCTCAAGCAGACATTTACGCCTTAGAGTAAAGAAGATGCATCTTGAAAGCTGAAGCTGGTCTAGAGGCAGAATGGACCATACAAATCCAAAAGGAGAATTTGTTCTTGGAGAAAAGAGACAGCATTGCAGATTAGCACTCAGTAGCTGTGTTCACAAGACAGTGAGGCAAGTCATCGGGTCAAAGTTGACCAATCATAGGCTTCATGTGACCAGATTATACCTCTAAAAGGCTTACGAACATAATCCTGTGGCTAAGTGAGTTTACACCTAAAGCCATGCCTAGCCAAAGGAGCTGAAGTAACAGTACAGAACTCTGTCACAGAAAGAGCCATGTTCAAATCATGTCTGCACTGATTTTAAGGTGCAGCCACATTTACTGTTGTTCTGCATAATCCAGTCATTTTAATAAGAATCTATGCAATCATGCATTTCTGCAAAAGATTTCCCCATGCAGATTCCAAATTTGCCCTGAAGGCCAGCAGAAAGCTGCTTGGCTTGAAAATGACTTCTGTTTAAGCTGTGCTTCATACATCCCTATACTGTTGACAATGGATAATGGATCTTTTTGCCTGCAAAATTTCACCATTATTTCACATTAGATGATGGCAAAGGTAATGTAAATGGAAAAAAAATAAATAAATAATAAGGTGGAAGTGAGCATGTACAATGAAATATCTATTAATGGCTGATATATATCCAATATTAACCCCATGTCTTCTTAGCAGACATGAAAAATATGAATGGAGAGGCAATTTTACTATGCTTAAGAGGTTTTATTACCATTTTGACACCACTGTAAACCTTTCAGATCAAAATGACCAGAGGTGTGACGTATGTTTGAATTACATTTGTAGTTAATGGCTCGTGCACTGGGCCAGTAAAATACAAATGAGCTCAGATTTGCTACATAAAATCTCTAAATACATCATCTGTGTACTTAGATTCCATTTTTCATTTCTAGTTCTTGTTTAAAGCCTTGGTTCTCAAAGCAGACTATTCACTTTAAAAAAGGAAAGATTTATACATGTATTCTGAGTCACAGAAATGGGGCTCTATGAAATCAGTTTTTTACCGCCAAATTCTGTTTTGTCCCATTTTTTTATTTTATTCCATTTTCAATTCCGTTTTAACGGATTTAAGGATGTATAATCAATTGAATTCATAAAACGTTAACAATTACACAATCTATTCGCATATTAAAAATACTTGTAAAATGTTATGAGATTTGTTAATGTAAAATGTTATGAGAATATTTTTATGGATTTTCTAGAATTTTGTAATACAAATGTCTTCTCAAAAAAGATGGTAATCGAATGAATACAACTTTACAATTTAAAAAAAAAAAATTATAAATGTTATTAAGTTTTGTAATCAAATAAAAAACTGAATAATTTCCTTCATTTCTTGTCAAAAAACATTGAAATTCTATGATAGTGTGTGATAATCTCTTAAAAATCATGTTTTTTATTCAAATGTATTATTATTATTGAATTATTAAGAAGTAGTAGTAAATGTGGGTTTAATAAAAGTTCAAATACAATTACTTTTATTCTATTTATTATATCAAATGGTTTAAATCTTGTACAATTCTGACATGCTAACTTTATGTGAAAAGACGTATTTGTCCCTTGTACATTTCCAGCGGATTTCATCAGTTCCCATTAAGAAAGGTTACAATTTCAGGAGACCAAATCTGATGGCATTTAAACCTGCTGATGTTCTCGTCTGGCGAGGAAGAAAAGGTCATCCCTGGCGACCGATTAAGACAGAAGCTGGATGACAGACGCCACATGCACGGATGAGAGACGAATAACATCAAGCTAGACCACCCGTATGACAAAGAGCGACGCTGAAACTGAAGACTCGAGCCGAAACGATATCTTGTGAACTTTCACTTTTTGATCTTGTCACTGAATATCAAGTGTTACTGTATATCTCTGAGAGCACATACTGTGACATGGTGTCAATGTACAATGAATCGATAAAGGTGTATAGAAAATGACGGCAAAGATCTGCAGCTCGTTAAGGATGGCCGTTTGCATCTCAATGGTCCTATAGCAGACGGCCTAAAAGAACGATGGGAGCGCAGGGGGACAAAGCACATCTTTGCATTTAGTTTTACTTACCTACTGCATGTTGCAAGGTGAAGGGGAGCTCTCAATTACTGTCAGTTGAGAAGGGACTGCTGTCTATCAAGTTAAACTATGTAGGTCAATTTAATGCTTCCTGGATCCCCCCACACTGACACAAGACACCTTTATTGGAACCCCATCTATCTGTTTTTCTTTACCGCAAAGTGCTACAGTGAAGTTTCCATTAAAAAAGCAAAAGGCCCTAACACATTAGTCAGTTGACGTCTGGCACAAGTTCTCCTACATCCTATCCAATAACCTTAGCATATGAATAATGAAGTTCCTCCTTTGTTGAAACCACATAAGCTATATGGATGAGAATTTTATTGAAGACAGCAGCAACAGTACTGCTGTCCAAAAACTGATTTGCCAAAGGGGTTCAAGTTGACTCTGAAGGAAATAAACGAGTTTGAGAGATCCTGAAAAATACATATAGCTTAATAACTAGGACCAGCAAGCAAAACTAATACTAATCATAACAAGACTTTTGCTGCAGTCTCAGATAGAGTAGATGAGCATTCTGCATTAGCGTCTGCCACAAATCATGACACAAAGAAAGTCTTAAAATAAGGGCTAGGTATCAATTTGATTCTGATTTGCCCAACTAAATGATTTGACTGCTCAACTTAAGCCCCATAGTATACTTCACTTTTAACATGAATGTGAGGGACAGTGTACAGTGCACGCAATGTGAATTTCATCAGAACAGTACACGCACCACCCGATTTTTGTAACATGCACATGCGAATAAACTGGATTAATTTTAATATATCCTGCGCACTTTATGACTTAAAGAAATTCCAAAAAATATTTGTTGCAGAATGCCGAACAAATTTACAGTTTATTATTTATTCAATTTATACAGAAGTCTATGTTTTGTAGGGGTGGGAGAAAAAAATTGCGATTCTCTCTTCAACGATTCTGAACATTTCAGAATCGATTCTGCGCTTGGTTTTTTCCCCGCATATGGCATGTGTGCGTGCTAGAGACAATCACGGTGGGCTTCACTGCACAGAATTTGCGCTGTGAGACATGTGGGAAACTGAGAATGTGATGCATCGTGATACTGAGATGATAATGATAATGATAATGAATTGAATCATTAAACCTATGAAGATTCACACCCCTATTTTTAAGATGGCACTACTGACATACAGATATTCCAACTACAAATAAAAACTGTAGAACCTGCAATTCTGGTTAAAAAGTAAAGTTGTAAAAATGTATTTGTACAGCAGAAGAATTAATTGGGGAAACTATGTAGATCAAGATTCGTTGTGGAATCGGATCGTAACTCCCAGAATCGGAAATTTTAAGGCAACAAGCTTCAGCAGATTTTTGAGTTCTCTCAACTTATTTTTGTAGGAGATTCTCAACTTTTTGTTGCATAAACTTAAAACAACAAGTTGAGAAAACTCAA
>JAFVLL020035104.1:37500-50822 GCA_021397915.2 Tor tambroides | reverse complement strand
CATAAGAGACTTCTTTCAAAAATATTTAAAAATATTAGAGTATGTTGCTTGCAAAAAAAAAAAAAAAAAAGGATTTAGTCAGAATATACTGCTAATTTTGAAAGTCTGTGAATGGAAAAAGATGCTTTTTGGAACCCCTTGGTGTAGTTACAGCATCTACTAGCAGGGGTTTGCGAACCAGCCGTTTTTTTTCCACCCAGAAAAAATAGCTCATTTTGAAATCTTCCTGATTATGATAACTTTTAACACAGCCCCTTAGAAGTTGTTCATACATATTTTTGTATGAAATGCCTGATCTCCTTGGCATTAAACTGCCATCATGCATAATCACATGGGTCTTTGGATGTCATTGTGTAACAGCAAGATTAAGGGCAACGTGTACAAACGTGAATGAGAAGGCGAGAGAAGGAGAAGCAGAGAGCGAGATAAGGCTGGCCTTTATCAAAGTCAGAGGCTGCCCTTTTCTCCTTCAGTGGATTGTGTGCACTCTGCTTAAGTCTGTTGACAGTGCATGCGGAATTCAGGATGTGTTTGGATTATGGCGTGTGATAGGGCTTTCACGCACTTCAAACACTCGCACACACACTTGTTTTCATTAGGCACGGATGCTGAGAGGCCGTATTTGATGTTGACCTCCATTATGAGCGTACGCGGCCGAGCAGCAGGGTAAAGAGATCGGACTTGTCCCTTTGTAGCCAGCCAGAAACGCTGCAAACAGGCAAATGTGCGTAATTGCTTGCACTCTAGTAATGTCAAATCAAATCAAAGTAGGGTCAAACTGAATATTATGCCTTTGTGTGGGGTTGCTGTTCTCTGTTGCCTGAACACAGATACTCTAATGAAACACAAAAGAGCAAATGAATTAAATTAACAGTAGGTTATAGAGAAATGGATGGAGTTGCTGACACAAATACTGTAACATCAATCCAGGCTCATGAAAAATATGTTCTTGTGGCAGCTTTTTTAACGTTACTTCTTGTATGTTTTGTGACAATGTGAAATATACAGTGAGTAGTTTTCTCCAAAACATATAAACATGACTGTACTAGCGTTTTATAACATTAGTTGACACACATATCACGGCAGTTCGGAAAATCCAGTGGTGCTAAAAGGTTTATGCTAAAATACCGTACCACCCATACTAAACCCAACCAATAATGTTAGTAATACGTGCATTTGCTGAAGTATCCATGCCATTTTACTAGGGCTGCTCAATTATGGCAAAAATCATGATCACAATTATTTTGGTCAATACTGTTATAACGATTATTTGACACGATTACTAGTGGGTCATATGACCAAAACTTTATATGAGTGATTAATTTAAAGATAGCAATATATATCAATTTTCTGTAAATAAAGTTGCTATGACACCTACATTTTAAAGCAAATTACCAGCAAAATTTCACAATTCTCAATACCACAGCAGAATACTAGTATAAGAATACTTATATAAGTAACAAACAAACAAAAAAAGTCCTCAAAATTATTTAAAAATAAATAAACAGTCAGTAATACAATAAAAACAAAAAAGCAAAGGTCAAAAACAATAGAAAAAAGATACAAATGAAACAAACAGTGCTTTAAGTTTTTTATGCAAGTCTAAAGTATTCCGATCACAGCCTACAGAAATTGAATAGAATCAAATGTAAAATAAAACAGCATAGTCTTCACTGTAAGAATTAAAATTTGCTTTGCTTCTTATTAAAGCTACAAAAGTCCTTCCGTCAAGAGCAGTGAGTGATGTTCTCTTTGTTTTTTCTTGTTTGATTAATATTACAGACGACAGAAGAAATATTACCCGTTGTCGCTTTAAGAGCTGCATGGATCTCATTTATTTTCATTCTCAACTGTTTACATTCATTTAAGACATAAATGAAGAGGGTTTACATAAATAATCACCAAGCGCCACTTAGGCATGCAGTTTAAGATAAAAGTTGACTTTACATGTCTGTGTTCTGTTCCGTGTGGGAGCGCATGCACAGAACAGTGCAAGTTCTCTGTCACGCTTTTAAAAACACAAACAAATCTAATAAACATTAATAAATCAAACACGTTCCATTTTGCGAAAATCACCTTACATTATTTTACTGATTTGCATGTTAAGTTTGGGCTTTTATGGAGGAGTGAAAGCGCACAATAATTGTTTTATCTCAATTATTGTATTTTCACAATCGTTAGAAGCCGAAATCGAAAACAAAACTGTATTTCAGTTAATTGCACAGTCCTACATTTTACCTTGTTTATTCACGGCTTTGAGCTCTTTTGTCAAACCGCGTTTCACTGGATTCGTACCTGGGAGCTTCACATCACAAGTGCAACGCTAGTGGTGCTGTGTACCAGGTGGGCTACTGAGCAAGTTTACTAAGTTAGAAAAGTAATAAATATGGAGCTCGGTATGTGATGAAAATATTCAAATGTATTAGTTTATAAATCATGCACTGTAGTAAAGGTGTTTTGTGGTGATAACATTGTATTGTGCAAGGATCTAGTGAAAATGAGTCTTCAGTAATTATAATCTGCTAATCATAATTTGTGTGAAAAGGAATAATAGTTTTCATTTCAAATGGAAACTGCAGTAAATTGTATGTTTTTCCAATGAGCCTGGGTTGCATTAAAGAGCATAAGCCCGACTTTTGTGTTACACTGAAACTAGTTCAACTCACAGTTCAGTTTTTTTTCTTGGCACAGTAGCTTCATAATAAAAAATGATGGATTGGGTGTGGATTAGCTTTATTAAAAATACAGTTCAGATCCCGCAGTCTGTTAGGAAAACTGTATAATCAACACATCTGACTATCAGTTTAGACAAACTATTAATTCCCCTGGATTCTCCGTACCCAGAAGCATGTTTGTGCAGCACTGCCGTGATCCATGATGCCTTGCTTGGTGGTGCCCAAATACAGACGAATGCTTTTGTGATGACCCATCTGTCAGGAAGCCAGAGGCAAACACTTCTTCTCTGTGTGGATACCAGTATTTGTGTTTGCAGAGGGATGCGCCATAATCACATTGGGTTCAGGAGGTGTGTGGAGTGGATGTATGACACTCATAGTCACAGCACCAGATCTCTCACCCTCTCTCTGTTTATCAGTCTCTCTTTCGTTCAGGTTTTCCACGGAGTACATTGTAAGAGTTTTCATCACCCAAGCCGTGTTTCCATCTACAGAGTGTTCACTGCTCCCTTCACACTCAACAGGGCATGACTGTAGAGGTTCACTTCATTTTACAAAATGTATTCATTTGGAATAACCTGCCCTGTCATCAGATACAACAATATATATATATATATATATATATATATATATATATATATATATATATATATATATAGTGTATTATTTAGAATACATTTACATTATTTATTGTGTGTGTAGATGCATATGTATTATGTATTGAAAGAAACGAAAACTTTTATTCAGCAAAGATGGATTAAACTGATGAAAAGTGACAGTAAGAACATTTATAATGTTAAAAAGGATTTCTTTTTCAAATAAATGCTATTCTTTTGAACTTTCACCAAAGAATCCTGAAAAAAATATCTTGGTTTCCACAAAAATATTAAGCAGCACAACTGTTTTCAAGAAGAAGAAGATAATGATGAAGGATCATATGACACTGAAGACTGGAATAATGACTGCTTAAAATTTAGCTTTACATTTTAAAATATATTAAATAGAAAAGTTGTTAAGTAGTCAAATAACATTTAAGCATAAGAGACTGCTTTTGGTAAATAACATTCTCGAATAGGAATATTTGAGAATGATGTAATGCAGAGTCTTGGCCAATCAGCATAAGATTCTCTCTTGTGAAGTATCAGTTAATATCTAAGCTCTGTAAATACAGATTCTTAATATTACACAAAGATTGCATTAATATTTACCTTTGCCAGCAGCTGGAAAGTTACTTTAGTATATTAAATACACTGAACTTTAAAGGTGCAAATTTCTTGAAAATGTGTTTAAAAGTGTTTAATGTGAGGATCTGAATCTTTGTCTCGTGTGCTGAAAGTATTTTAGACTTTTACACACACACACACACACACACACACACACACACACACACATACACATACTCAGACATACACATTTATTAAGAAGGATACAGAAGATCTTTAACTAACCAGCATGTCAGGACACTGTGGCCTTTTCAGCTGGCAAGAAATTGATGACCAAACTTCACCCATCATCATGGAAAGCAGTGACTTCTCGACATTAGGAGCCTTCGACTTGTGTGTCTTTGACCTTTGAGTCAGAAACTCTGAAGAATGTCACCAATCTATGTTTGTCTGTGCTGGAATACACACAAATATATTTGTGGATGTTGTTCCCTCTCCTGTTGGCCCTGTGCAGGTGTGTGTGTTGTTTGAGATCAGTGTGGTAATTGAAGAAGTGAGTTGCGGCTGGTGCATTGCCTAATTGGGCAGATGGCTCTGTGAGTCTCCCTCAGCGATGCGGTGGCCTTTAAACAAAACATACACACACAGACAGACACGACAACACCTTTCCTATCACACGTGCACATGCAATTATCATTTCCCCTTTTGTCTGCCTCATGAGCCCTTAGTATATCTCCCGTAGATAAACCTCCATCTGTTCATATGAAAGGATGCCTGAAGATTTGCACTTGTGAGAATCAGTCTAAGTACATTAGAAGTTCCCTCTAGGCTGCAGGATTGTTTGAGACCATTGTTGTTGTTTATTTTTATCATGGACCTCTTGTGAACATTCGTAACTTTCCAATCTGAGCTGGATCTCTGCTGGATTTTTCTCCCTGTGCTGGGTCTGTGCTCCACAGTCCAGCTCATTGGAATATTAAATTCTGATTGGTCAGTTGCAACACTCATACAGCAATAAATAAATGAAGAGTTCAGATGCAAAAGCCTCTAAGTGCCATTTGAAATTTTCTTCTAAAATGAGCATTTTTATCAGACTCCTATGTGTAGGTTCAGTAATTTCACTTTAATGGCAATGTGTAGGTTCTTTTCATTGCCATTAAAGTGAAATAACTGAAAATAAACATAGGAGCCTGAGAAAAATGCTCATTTTAGAAGAAAATTTCAGATGGCACTTAGAGGCTTTTGCATCTGAACTCTTCAAATATCATTTCATTTTATTTATTTTTTTAATTGATTTAACTCTGATCAGTATTTAATGTTATGTTATGAAGTGCTTAAAATTACTATTTTTCACATTTGTAAAAAAAAAAAAAAAAGTAAAAAAAAAAAAAAGAAAGAGCATTAGGTAATATGTGAACTGAAGTTTAATGACATTTGTTAGCATTCAAAAGTACATTAAACAAATAAACTTGTAATCATTGTATAAATTCTTTTAAAATCATTTGTAGATTTTTTTAAAAAGTGCATGATCATAGGAATTGAATGTTTAATGACATTTGTAAACATTAACTAATGATAAGCATTATATGTTTGTTGATTAAAGAAGCTTTCAATCATTGTAAACCATCTGTCAAAATCAACTGAAGATTTTTAAAAAGCGCAAGATCATATGAATTGAACGTTTAATGATGTTTGTAAGCATTTCCATTTACATCATTAAATAATGATCTGTTCGTAATTAGATCATGTTTAATAAGTACATTAGTAAACATTAACAAGCATATTATCTTATATATTAACTGATGATCTGTTAAGCATTATATAATCTTTGTTAATGATTTATTAATGAAAGTTGTTATATAGGTATTACCATGTTATGAGACATATTACCATGTTATAAGATAGTCTTTGTTATGCAAACCAGATCTTGGTTATGCAAATGTTAGGAGAACATTACATTTTATCATTTTGAAACTGTTATGAAAACATTATTTCTGAAGTTAAAAACAACCAGTTTTTTAATGTGTTAAGAATGTTTCTTCTTAGTTATACAAGCATTAGGGAAACATTCCATTCTGAAAATGAGAATAGGTTCTGAGAATGTAATAACATCATAATAATGTTTTGTCCTAACATTTTTATAACTTTTAAACATGTTAGTTAAAGATGTTAGTTGGGCTACTGATAAATATTTTACTGTTTTGCAGATTTTACATAAGATACACCTTTTATATCTTTATGTGTGTGTGTGTGTGTGTGTATGTATGACAGAAATACAGTGTAGTAATAATATTTATATTTATATAGGACTAACAATAATTAATTGATAGCATTAAAAAATATTTTAAATAATAGAAAAGAACTAAGTTATAATTATTGTTGTGAACGTTATTGATCAATTATCAGAATACTGTGTAATACTGAAAGTAACCTATTTTGACAGCATCACTTCCTGTGTGGAAGCTGGAAATCAGTGAATCTTTCAGTTCCTGTCAAACAGGTGTGCTGAATTCCTCTGAGCTGGATTGCTGTCTATCTGACAGTCTTTAAACTGCTCTGTGATCAGACTAAACTCAGAAGCTCTTTGATGGCAGTTTGGAGCAGGACAGATCCCAGGACAATAGTCTGGAGGTGTCGACGCTCTGGAAGGTTAGAGCTCATGAAGGAAGAGAGGAGCACAGGATGTCGGTTGCTGTTGTTTTATCTTGTTTTCCAGTGGCTCCCTAGAGATGCACAAGTACATGGTGTGTGTGAATAGCGCTTTCGTTCAAAAAGAGAGAAATAAAAGGAGAATAAAAGGGCCTTCTGACCCATGATATTGTCAGGCGTCTGTGCTGATGTTTAGTAAAGAGAGTTTAGAATGAGAAAAGACTCTCAGCATGCAAGAGGACCAGAGCGGGAAAACTGAAAGAAACAAGACAACAATATCAGTTGTAGAAAAAAAACATATATATATATATATATATATATATATATATATATGCTTGAACAAAACATGGGAATTGAGATTATAGGGTTGAGGGGGGAGGGTGCAATCTCAGTTTGCTTCATGAACTATTTAAATTAAAAAAAATCATGATTTACTGTACGTCTGTCAAGTTTAAATTTCCCTTGCAGAATTTGGTGTTTAGATTTTCTGGAAATCTCAAGAGCTCAAAAAGAAAAAGATTAAATAATAAAATAGTTTAAAATTATTATACAAGACATTTTTATTAAATTACTTGAAATAACTTAAAAGAAGCTACATATATTATCAAGTGGCAAAGCTGGATTGCAGTATCATATATCAAATGTGAAAAAATTAAAATGTGCAAAACCGAGAGACCAAATAACTTGCAGTATTTGGAAGATTTTTCTTAAGAACAGTAGGCACCTTCACTGTTCAGGACAAAACAAAAAATCATGCATGTAAACTTTTGAAAAAGATGATATCTTTAGAATCAGTTGTCTTGTGAATTATAAATAAAAAAAAACCTGCAATTTTTTGATGCCTTTTATTATTTTTTTAAAGGTAAACATCTTGCAGTTGCTGCCAGCTTATGAGCAGAACTGCACATTCATTTAAATCCCTCTCAGAATATCACATCATGTGATGTATTTTGCAAATATCTCTCTCTTTCTCTCTTTCTCCTGTCTCAGTGGGAGTGACTGCTCTGAACACCAGCCGTGGCTCTTTGAATGTGTCCTCTGGAAGAAAGTGTCCTGAGATGCAACAGAGGTGACAACGTGAATCAAGCAATGAGGCACACTTAATGAAAGCTTTTGTTAAGTCTACAGCTGTGTTTTTTCCCTATGTGCTTTTGTGAGTCAGGCCAGGTGACAGATACAAGATAAAAATAGAGAGATGGGAGGAAGAAATCCGTGGAAGGAAAAGAAGCAGAGGCATAAAGGTGAATCTTCGTTGCCTTCCTATTTATTCTTATGTAATTTGAAATGACTAAATCATGTATTAAACAGCCTATAATGTGAGGTATTAGATAAATTGGAAGATTTATGCAAATGGATTTCTGTTTCCCAAAAACTGTTTTCTCGCATTAAAAAAAAAAATCATTACAGCACAAACGACTCCAAAAATCGCATTTGTTATTTAAATTTATTCAACATTTCCAAAAGATAGAGTAGGACTGACAAACATAGCATAGATTTATTTAATTTACAGCTTTATTGTTTCTTTTATATCTTCTCTGTAGAGGCTTAGCTGAACGTGTCTGATGCAATCTCACTGGCTCTATATCACATCTTTGACTGGCTAAAGCATAGAACATTTCTCAAACCAATAATGTGGCAAAGACGAAATATAGTTCATGCTCTGGTGTTGGTACAGACACACACACTCAAACGCGCACACTCACAAACGCACATGCACACTTACAAATAAACCTCATTTGCTCACATTCATTCGTCCCATCGGAATAAAATATTACTGTGTAAATATTCTCACTGCAGGTTGTTGCATTTGTTAGCAGGAACAATTGAGTGATAAGTGAAGCCCCTCAGCAGCACCTCAACTCTCCCCAGATATGCATCCTCCAGAACTCTTCAAAATCTGTCATTTTAAACAAACACTTCTGATGTCTGAATTTCGCCATAATGTTCAGGTTATAAATAATAATTGCTATAAAGTAGCAATACTGTGGCTAGGTGGTTTTTATCATTTAAAATACAAACTCTTCGATGTGTTTTTATTTGAATTTTTTTCTAATTTTTTTTAATTTAGCTTCATGAAAAATATCCCTTTTATGTGTCCATCACAGGCTCTCCATTCATTCTACAGTAAGTTAACTAATACTAAAACATTTCGTCTCATTCATAAAAAAATTGTTTAGATTATTATAAGTCATGTGCTGTTTCTGGAGGGGCAGGAGGTGACTGAGAGGAGCGAGATTAGGGTCGAGTGCTAATTGACAGGGGAGGAAAGGAGTCGTGGGAAGCGGGAGTAGCAGAGTATCAATTGTCTAAATTGAGTATCAAGTGCTTGTAAGGAATAACATTCATTCACAACGCTCATCAGCTACTGCAGTCCCAACAGAGTACAACACATACGAAAAAATGCAGATGGCAACCAGTTACCAACAATAGCCAACAGGGGGTGCTGTGTCCAATGAAGAGGTAAGGAGAAATCAGACACAAGCGATAGAATTATATGAATACATAAGTCATCAGACCTCATATCCTTCAAAAGTAACATATTTTTTCCACAGGCTGTCAGGGATATTTTTAACATTAGATATCTGTGGGCAAAAAAAGTTTTATGGAGGAAAAGCACATGAGGATGAGGTTAAAGATCTCTGCCAGTCACTCTCGGAGTCTTAAAACAAGAAAGACAAAAATGCCCTTTCAACACAGAAAGAGAAAAACATCACATTTATCACTTTATTTCCTTGTCTTTTATCAATCAATAAGGTGATTCGAAGAGAAGCTACTGAACCCTTGTTCCACTGAGTCTCTTTCTGCAAAAATTTGTGCTGAAGCAATGGAGAGATCCTGGTAAAATAAAGTGCTGGGATGTTAAATGCTCCTTCCTTCACTTCCATTTTCCTTTCGCTATATTTCTTTCTTTCCAACTGCTTTTCCTCTGTGCTCTCATATTCAGTCGGCGTAAAGAATGAAGCCAGAGAATGTGCTGTATTTGTTGTTGTTGCCCCCGTGGGCTTTGCCACCATCCAGTTTGATGTAGACTTCATCGCCAGCGTCTAGATGCAGAATCACACTGTTTGAGGCGTAGTCATAGTTCTGATCAGCATCTTGAGCAATCGCACTGGCTCGCACCTACACGAGAGAGAGAGAGAGAAAGCGAACAAGGGGCATCAGTAATAGAAAATTATCTCTGTCTGACACATTTGGTCAACGTTTAGCTAGTTAGATAGACCCTGATGGTTGGCAGATGCTGTAACTACACCATCTAGATCCAAAAGTCATCTCAATCCATTGACAGCCATTCAAAATTAGCAGTATTTCTACAAGTAACATCTTAGGTGATTGGCTCAAAAAATGGCAAAGATGACAGATTTCAAATGTCATACTGCATAGGTCCTGCGCCAGCCAAGCAACTGCCATTGAGATGTGTGGGAATGCTAACGGATAGCTTTCTCCAGCTATTAAAGACAAATCACGCCATGAGAGATTTAATTTAGGGATGATCTCCTTTTCTGACTTTGATACTTAAAATCCGCAACCCCTGTGAAGGTTAAATCTCCCTCATTAAACAGCAAGTATCAGATATCCACCAACACATAAGCGCACATAAGACTCCAGGATGCATGAAAACACGCAAGCGTTGACACATTCAGATTGGCTTCAGATTTATGACAACTGTTCTCGTTCACCTGAGCGGGTCGGGAAAAGATTGAGACACGAATGGATTTAATATGTGTGGATTTGTTCGAGTACCACACAACAGCGTTGGGGAAATTGCTGAGGATTTCTGTAATCTGTCTGGTGAATGAATGTTTGAGCTGGTGAAGGCATGAATATGTACGGCTTGACTGCCTGGATTCACAACAAGCTGTGAAATTTGAGCACGTTTAAAAGCAATGAATATGACAGGCCGACTTTTTCTTTCCAGTTCGTTATCAGACAGAAAGTTCAGCTTCAGATAAGTGCTAATGTCTGTGTTATTTATTAGAGAAAAAGAAGGAAGGAAGTGTTTGTGTGGGAGAGTATTTGTATGTCCTTGTGTTCTGGTTCTAGATGACCTCTGTTCCATCTAATTAAGAGTTCTGTTTGAAAGGTTTTTGCAGACTCAAGGGAGAGCTCCGTAGGCAGAGGTGTTAGAGCAAACCCCGATACACTATTATAATCAACACCAGTGTGTGTGGCGGAGTTGGTGTGTGTGTATGTGTCCCTCCCACACAATGTGGCTTGCACTTATTGGCAATACTGGTAAGAAATATACTGTAGAGGAAAGAGGGTTTCTGGAAGGGGAAGGGTCAGAAATGAATTCACTTTGCTTCTTTTGCGTAAGTAAAATGTACATACTCTTTGCAGCATGTTGCATTTACACATTCTGACAAATCTTTTTTTTTTTTTCAAAAATTCAAAAAAAACATTTTTTTAAAGGGAATTTCAATGGGCCACCCACAGTAGTTCATGTCATTTCAAACATACATGGCTTTCTGTATTCTGTGGAACACAAAAGAAGATATTCTGAAGAACTGTTTTTGCTCATATAGAGAAAGCCAATGGGATTCAAAACAACAATGGACCAAACTGACTGGACCAAAAACACTAAGACATTTAAAAAAAAACAACAACAACTTCTTTTTGTGTTCCATAGAAGAAATATTGTCAAAGGTTTTCATTTTTGAAAGACCTCTTTTTATACCAAATTTCAGACACATTTTAAGATATCACTGCAGAAAATATAACACTTAAGAACACAGTGAAAATATGCATTCAAAAAGGTAAATTAATTGAAAACATATTTCACAACCAATACTGCAAAATCTATTATTAAAATGCATGCTAATCATTGTGTCCTTAGATAGCAACATGATAATGTCAAAGCAAAGATAACAAGATGATTCACCCATATTACTCTTGCTGTGTTTCATATCAAAGGCTATTTTCTAGTTTATTTCAGAATTTATTGCCGATTTGAAATATGTTATTTGAATGTGAGTTTGGCAAGCAGTTTTGAGATTTGAGTGTTTCCCTGTTCAAGTGGATAGGTTGATCTTGCATGCCTGAAATAGCTGCTTGGAGGTGTTGTCAATATTGCTGCTGAGTGAACTGACTTTCCTTAAAAAGGGTTTTTTGGTGAAAATCTATTGAAATGAGTTGCTTGAGTGTGTGGGGTTATTGGTGTGGAATCTCTGCCTTAGAAGGCAGCTGCTAATGTAGATGGTGAAAAGCAAAGCAGCTCTCTAGGTTTTGGAACAGAGATAGTATGTTTGTGTTGCTTGAGTAAATGGCTGGATTGATTAGCCAGGCACATATCACCACCTGTCCCATTGAAATGTTGGCTGGTGTTTGCGGGTATGCATGTGCATGTGTAGCTGTCTAATTTCGTTCGTCCACACAAACACCCTTTAAAGATTCTGGCAGAAGGGATTCCCTGAGGTCAAGGCCATATGGATGTTTGGGCTATGGTATGGTGGCTGTAGAGGGACACATGAGGTTGCGGTGCTGATGTGAAATGGGTAGCGGTGGAGCTCTGGTTTGACCAGCTGCTGCTGAATACATTTTACTCAAGCTCAATCTGCAGATATGTAAACACAGAACTCTTCTGCTTACACGGAACTGTATGAATATCCAGATTTATTAAATTTGGAATATTTCTGATTCTGATATTATGTTCTTATAATCTTTTAAACTGCTTTAAATCAAACAATATATCATGTTTATTTCGTTAAATAGCAAAAAAAAAAAAAAAACTTAGTTATACAAGACCAATACTATGAGGATTGTAAATTGGATTGATTCAATTTAGCCAAATTCGGTCTTCTGGATTTCAACAGAGAGAGATAGCTAGTTAGTTTATGATTTTAGTGACAAAGCAAATGGTGGATGAAAATGCAATAAAGAAACAAAGAGAGAGAGAGAGAGAATATTATGAAGCTATCTTGAAAAGAGCTGTCAATTCCTTCAAATCGAATGATTCTGCTGTGTTTTCGGTTTTGTGCTGAGGCAGCTCTTGCCAGAATCATTCCTTATTGATCGGACACATTGTTTACCGAATGTGCCAGTGTAAGAGTGCTGCGCTGCGTGAGTGACATTGCCCGAAATTCGCCCTCCTCTTTTAGTGTCTACTTTCTGAGCCAGAGAGAGAGAGAGATCTGGAGCTTTCCATCATCTGGAGAGGTGGACCGGTCCTCCTTAGGGACGCGGTGGGATCAGCAAACACAGCGGTGCCTTCTCATTAGTTTTCATTTTGGGCTGAATGGCAGTGAGTTTGTCAACCTGAGACTGTAATGTATTCTTTAATTATGATGGACAGAGTGCAGAGGAAGAAAGAATGGAGAGAAATGTGACAAAAAGAGTGAGATTTGGCAGTTCTACAACCATCAGAGAGCTTCAGGATCCTTGGATGAAGTCTCTGGCACATCTGTATATTTATGGTGACTATATAGGAATATTTGGACACTGAAGCTACACTTGAAATATATGAATTTCATTGCATTAGACTAGGGTTTCTTATAACCGGGGGTTTGTAAGGGAACTACAGGGGGTTTGCGAGTTTATGGAAATAATATTTTCATTTATGCATTTACATCATTTCAAGTATTTCTGTGGACAGAAGTTGGCAGAATTTCACCAGTATTCACTCAAAATAAAAGATGTGAAATGTTCACGTGGGTGTGTATTTGCTATAGGGTTTTCATAAGATATGAAATGTCATTTTTAAAATCGGCACATAAGACAAAATAATTGAGAAAAATAAGACTTTTACTGAAAAAAAATGAAATATTTTATCTGTTCACCTGCATGTCATTTAGCCATTAACCAATATCAAAGTACTGTGAAAATGTGAAAGTGGTGTCAA